>BPTQ01000009.1:152034461-152117438 GCA_019973895.1 Chrysanthemum seticuspe
AAAAAAAAAAAAAAAACTCTTTTCTTTAGCACATCGACCGTGTACTAATTTTTCAAACCAAAAGGTGTGTTTATGATTGATAATTGATTTTCAATAAAACCTTCGTTGTATTGCAAAAACCATTTCTATTGAGCAATACACGATTGTTTTTCAAATCTCTTTTCATCAATCAGTGGACTTAAAATTCGCTGGTTCACTCACTCCGTGTTGTCTTCTTTGAGACGTTCCGGTTTGAGAACAGCTAGAGCAGCTGCGAAATCCTGTCAAGGAAATTCTTCGGAATTATACCTGATCACAGGCAGTACATGTACTGATCAACGGGGAACCGTGGGCCGTGTACCTCAATTCAACGAAAGTGATCAAAGACACTTTCGTGCGATTTATGGCTAACTGTTGTATGCAGGTACACCCGACGTTTGCAGCTGATCAGAATGAAGCGGTCAATCCATAGCCGCATTCTCACACTACACATTCATCTCAAAAGAAATCATGATAAGTTCATCAATGACTCTGATATTTTCACTCCATACTTCTGCTACGCTGCTGCCAATATCATGATTCAACAAATGCTTCCACTACTCTGATGAGAAGAAATCATGATCCAGAATGTGAGCATGTCGGTCCTAAAGTCACAACATCTCATAATACCAACACCACAAAGGATGTCTCAGAGATTGATGATTGCTGATGATCTCAAAAGATGGCTCCTGATTATTATCTCATAGATCATTAATGACCTCCTCTAAAAGTACAAATCTGTGCAGACTTTGAAGTTGCACTACTTATGCACAAAGTTTGCAATGTTGAAGATGTTTTGTCTACGAGCTCAAGAACAAAGTCAAGAATAGAATGCTAGGATTTGTAATGTAAAACATGGGGTGACCTCCCTTAGGGGGAGATTGTTAGGAATTAGAAAATTCCTGTATTGAAGAGTCGGTCACCCCAACTATTATCTAGCATAAGTTAGCTCGTAGACTAATCGTCAGTTACTTATTTATGTTGTGTTGTAGTTAGTCAGTAGCGTAAAATAGTCTAGTGCAACACCGTGGAGGAAGGACGGGTCTTTACCCATTGTATACCTGATCCACAGGCCGTCAGGAGGTCGTTTAGTTTGTAACCTATAAATACCCTCTACCTTGCAAGGTAGAGGGTTGGATGTTCTTTGGTAATCTAATATTCCACAAGTTTCTCTCACTAGAATGTCCCACTCTTTCTATCTCTAAAACCATCTATGTGCTCATTGTGTTAATGTTATGATGTGTATGTGAAATCCAATATCTTTCAGACCAAAATCCAAGATCGCTTGAACTTGATATATAAGCTTACAAAAAGCTATAATAAGCTTATAAAAGCTTGTTTTTACTTGGAAAAAAGCTATTTGAAGCTTGAATGTATGAAATTGAAACTGAAATTTTCAACAGTGGCATAAAAATATGAAACTAGATAAAACTTTGGAATTGATGCTTAAAATTAGATTATAATGACAAAGTCACTTGAGTTTGATACATTGAAACAAAAGATAACAGATTTAAACTTGAACTAACACATTTAAACTAAAAACGACATGAAAGAAATTTTACAAACTAATTACTACTCTCCTCTTTCTTCTCTTGCTTCCTTTTTATACCTAAACTGCTTCTCTCTCATCTCTGAGTGAATCCCACTTGCTTTGATAGCCATTGGATAGCTTGATATCATCTTAGCCGTTTGATTGGTTTTTGGCGCCAAAACTTGTTTTTAGCAGTGTGGGTTGAGTGAGATGGACAGGGGTGCATTAAACGTTTCTTGGAGGTTTGTTGAGGTGGGGGGAACAAGGGGAGGTGATAGTGAGCTGGTAGGTTGGAATGGTTGGGATGGTTTGCAGACAGGGGGGAGGGAAAGGAGGGAAAGGGTGGTTTGGTGTTTGACTGGTTTGACCATAGTTTGACCGGGGGTTAATATTAAAAGGAAGGGGTCAAATTGAGGGGGGTCAAAAGGCTTATGGCAGGGGGTCACAAGGGTTTGACAAGGTCCAAAGGTTTAAAGGTTTAATAATCAAGGACCTTTTGTGTAATTTCTGAAAAACAAGGGACCAAGGCTGCCATTTTATCAAAGTTGTTCCAAAGGACCAAAAGTGACAAGTTTCAATAGTGCAAGGACCAAAATGGATATTTTCAAATTTCCAAGGACTATTTTTGACAATTTTGAAACTTGGAGGACCAAACTTGAAATTTCTCAAAACTTTTGATATTTTTCACCAAAGGACTAATTTTGACAACTTTTGATTTTAAAAGGACCTTTGGTGATTTTTCTTTTGAAATTAAGTGCTCAGGGACTATTTCTGACAACTTTTGAAACTTGGGGGACTGAAACTGGCAATTATGCAAACTTTAGCTCATTTTTCATCTGATTTTAAACATTTTGCATCTGAAACATATAAAATGCAATTTTGGAATATTTTCAATATTTTGATGCATTTCTGAGCATTTTTAAACGTTTTGCAGTTCAGATTTAACCAAAAATGATGAGTATTTACACACTCATCAATCCCCCACACTAAACTATTGCTAGTCCCTAGCAATCTTTTGAGAAAAACTTAATGGATTTGAATCTCTTTACCAAAAGCCATTACTTATGGAGTAGCCAAATGTTTCAGTTCAAGTAAGAACTATGGTACACTGATAACCATATGATTTTGAGCAAATCACCAGCTTTTAACGGTTTTGATTTGTCTTTACTAGAAGCCGTTTGCTCTGGACTAGCCAACTCTTAGATAAATTATCAATATTATCTTTGGTGAGTCGATTACCAATTATGGTTTTCCAACTGCCTTTACCACAAGCCATAAACTTGCGGGCTAGCCAACTCTTCACTAATTAAAGATATGGTGAGCTGAATACCATACAATTTTGGGCAAATTGCAAGCCGTCAACGGATTTGAGATATCTTTACCAAGAGCCGTTTGCTCCTGGATTAGCCAATCCTTTTGTTTTTTAGACATGGCGGACTGATAACCAATTGAGTAAGTGCAAAACACTTACTCCAAAAAAAAATTTTGCCCAAAAATGGGGGAATTGGGCGGTATAATTATATGATAAAATTCGTGAGAATTCCCCCCCACACTTAGAAATGAATATTGCCCTCAATATTCAAAGTACCGGCGGTTATGCCGAAACAAAGAACGTAAAAGGGAAATACTACGGCCATTATTTTGAAAGATTTTTTTTTTTTTTTTTTTTTAGAAAACTTATATATATATACAACATGTGGGGCAACCCCCCCCCCCCCCCACACTAGGGTGGTAGAAAGATAGAAAGAAGTCAGAAATATGGGTGAAAACCCATATGGCATGCTACTGTTTTTGATTCCCGAGTCGCTAGCTTGACTCGATCCCCGCATTCATTGGTTCATGGGGAAAGTTTGTAGATCCGGGACAACCACAGGAGGAATGTCCTCTCCAAAATAATGCTTCAACCGATGACCATTCACTTTAAAGTTTGGACCATCGGGTTGAGATAACTCAATGGTTCCATATGGAAATACTTTAGTGATGGTGAATGGTCCAGACCAGCGGGATTTTAGTTTTCCCGAGAAAATCTTCAATCTTGAGTTGAAAAGAAGGACTCGATCACCGACGTTGAAAACGCGGTTTTTGATTTTTGAGTCATGAATCTTCTTTGTCTTTTGTTTGTAGATCAAAGAGTTCTCGTATGCTTGATCACGGAGTTCATTTAAATCATTCATTTGAACTTTCCGGTGATCACCAGCTGTCTGAATATCGAAGTTGGCATGCTTCAAGGCCCAGTATGCCTTGTGCTCAAGCTCAACCGGTAGATGACATGCCTTCCCGTACACTAGCTTGTATGGAGTGCACCCGATGGGTGTTTTATAAGCTGTACGGAAGGCCCAGAGTGCGTCATCTAACTTATCCGACCAAGAGGCACGGTTTTCGCCTACTGTCCTTTCCAAGATTCTTTTAATCCCTCGGTTGGAAACTTCCACTTGCCCACTTGTTTGGGGGTGGTACGCAGTAGAGAGACGGTGAGTTACACCATACTTTTGCATGACTCTATCAAATTGGTCATTGCAGAAATGCGTACCACGATCACTGATTATGGCTCGTGGAGTTCCAAACCTAGCAAAAAGAGATTTTAAGAATTTCACAACAACTCGGGCATCGTTGGTAGGTAAAGCTTTAGCTTCAACCCATTTTGACAAATAGTCAACGGCCACGAGTATGTATTTGTTACCGCGAGAAGAAGGAAATGGCCCCATAAAGTCAATGCCCCAGATGTCAAAGATCTCACACACTTGAATGGCGTTTTGCGGCATTTCATTTCTTTGTGAGATATTCCCGTGACGTTGACAAGCGTCACAGGTTTTGACAAATTCGTGGGCATCCTTGTAAATCGTGGGCCAATAGAATCCGGAATCAAACACCTTCTTGGCGGTGTAGTCGGGGCTATGATGTCCCCCAATAGGTCCAGAATGGCAAGCCTTAAGAATGTCATTGGCTTCCTGACCATACACACATCGCCGGATGACTTGATCCGCACAAATTTTGAACAAGTAGGGGTCGTCCCAGAAGTAATGTTTTACATCTTTAAAGAATTTGTTTTTCTGTTGGGACGACATCCCTTTCACCACAAAGTTACCCGCATGGTAATTTGCAAAGTCAGCAAACCATGGGGTAGAAGAGTCTCCACGAAAAGAAACCACATTGATTGTTTCGAGAGGAAATGTTTCATTTATTTCCTTTTTCTCGAACACATCCTGGTGAGGGTTTTCTAGACGGGAAAGATGATCAGCAGCTAGGTTCTCAGCTCCTTTTTTATCACGTATAATGATATCAAATTCTTGTAGGAGGAGAACCCAACGGAGCAATCTCGGCTTTGCATCTTGTTTTGCAAAGAGATATTTAAGAGCCGAGTGATCCGTATACACCACGCATTTGGTCAAGATAAGGTATGGCCGAAACTTTTCAAACGCATACACCACAGCTAATAATTCTTTTTCTGTAGTGGTGTAATGGGTTTGAGCTTCAGTCATAGTTCTACTTGCGTAGTGGATAGGCTGAAAATGCTTGGTTTTTCGTTGCCCCAAGACTGCACCGATAGCAAAATCACTTGCATCGAACATGAGCTCAAAGGGTAAATCCCAGTCGGGGGCAACTAGAATGGGTGCTTCCGTAAGCTTTTTCTTTAATGTTTCAAAAGCTTCGATGCACTCAGGGGAGAAGATAAAAGGAGCATCTTTTTCAAGAAGATGGGTCATAGGCCGAGCGATTTTAGAAAAATCTTGAATGAATCTACGATAAAACCCGGCATGACCTAGAAAACTCCTAATACCTTTGACGGTAGTAGGATGAGGTAATTTGGCGATAACATCAACTTTTGCTCTATCTACCTCAATCCCGTTTTTTGAAATCTTATGGCCAAGGACTATGCCTTCTTTGACCATAAAGTGGCTCTTCTCCCAATTTAGACAAAGATTGGTGTCTTCACACCTTTTTAGCATTTTATCTAAATGGGAGAGACATGTTTGAAATGAGTCCCCAATGACCGAGAAGTCATCCATAAACACCTCCATAGTTTCCCCGATCATGTCGTGGAAAATTGCCATCATACATCGTTGGAACGTGCCAGGAGCGTTACATAAGCCAAAAGGCATACGTCTGTAGGCAAAAGTTCCGTATGGGCAGGTGAATGTGGTCTTTTCTTGATCCAGCGGATCAATGGGGATCTGAAAGTAACCCGAGAAACCATCAAGGAAACAATAGTACTCGTTCCCTGCTAATCTCTCAAGCATCTGATCCATGAAGGGTAGAGGAAAATGGTCTTTACGGGTGGCTTCGTTTAACTTACGATAGTCAATGCACACACGCCATCCCGTAACTAATCGAGTTGGAATTAACTCGTTTTCTTCATTTGTGACAACAGTTATGCCACCCTTTTTAGGAACGCAATGAATTGGGCTAACCCAAGGACTATCAGAGATCGGGTAAATTAAACCGGCATCAAGAAGTTTGAGAACCTCTTGTTTGATAACCTCATGAATCTTAGGATTCACCCTTCTCTGATGTTGGACTGCTGGTTTGAATTCATCCTCCATCAAGATTTTGTGGGTACAAAACTCAGGGTTGATACCCTTAATGTCGGAGAGTTTCCAAGCAATTGCTTGTTTGTGTGACTTCAAGACCTTTATGAGAGCAGTCTTTTCCTCCTCAGTCAAATCTTTAGCAATTATGACGGGTAATTTATCATCACCCTCCAAGAATGCATACTCGAGATGAGGAGGTAGGTCCTTAAGTTCAACCTCGGGAAATTCTTCAGTAGATGTTTGTACTGATTTGATTTCCTCAATCGTGATCTCTTTCGGAGGGAGGGACGGTAACGGATCTTCATTTAACAATTGCTCAAGATAAAGAATATCCCCCTCCGAATCATAAACACCATCAATTCCAGGCGGAATTGATTCATCACTAGCAAGAAACTCATCGATCTCTTCCAGAAAGAAGTCACCTCCCTCAAACGGAGTGAGAGAGGGGGAAGAGTCGGCAATGATTGGTTTAGAAGATGTGGTGGAATCCCCACTCACAGAATTATGAAGATAACCAAGAAACTCTTGAGAGTACTCCTCTGAAGCAATATCAATTAAATCGACTCGATTAATTGATTCAGTATCATAATTTGAGGAGTACCTCGAAGTTTGATCAAGGTTAAAGGTAACAGCTTCATTACCCACACGTAACGTGATTTCTTGCTCAAATACATCAATGAGAGCACGGCCCGTTCTCAGGAATCCTCGTCCAACAATGAGAGGAACCCGATGATCGGCATCGAAATCAACAACCACGAAGTCAGCTGGAAAATGGAACTTTCCTACTTTCACGAATACATCATCGGCAATGCCAAGAGGACGCGATATAGATCGATCTGCAAGCTCAAGAGTCATGCAGGTAGGAATAAGTTCCGGAAGAGAAAGTTTCTTCCATACTGAATAAGGCATCAGATTGATGCTTGCACCAAGATCGGCAAGGGCAAATCATTCAATCATTCCTGGAAAAACACAAGGAAGAAGAAATTTCCCGGGATCTCCTAGCTTCTCGGGAAGCTTCTTTAACAGAACTGCTGAGCAGTTCTCGTTCAAAGGAGTCTTAGCCATTTCAAACAGCTTTTCCTTGTTGCTCAACATGTGTTTGAGAGTAGATGCAAACTTGGGCATCAACATGATGGCATCCGCAAAGCTTATGTCAAAATGAAGTTCTTGGAAAAGTTGAAAGAATTTTTCCATTTGATGACTAGCTTTTTCGCGGAGTTTTTGCTCATTTAAACGTGAGGGGTAAGGAATAGAAGTTTTGGATTTGGGGTTACCAACTGGAGGTTCAAAAACAACTCCAGGTTTGGTTTTGGGTTTCGGAACAACCTGAGGATGGACATTGCTGGTACCTCCGTTATTATTAGGAAGTTCCTTGTCCTTTGTCGCCTCAGGTTCACTTTCCACTACCTTCAGGAGAGAAGAAGAAGAGGTAGTAGGAATAGCGGGTCCATCATACGAAGCACCACTTCTGGTTGTGATCGCCTTTGCATCGCCCCTTGGATTAGCGATCGTGTTGCTAGGTAAAGTACCTGAGCCCGAGGGTCGATCATTTAAAGACTTCTTAATGCCAGAAATCTGGCTAACCAACAACCTGTTCATTTCCTCTTGGGATTTCATGAATTGTTTCAACAACTCATCAGATGATGGTCCAGTTGAAACAATGGCTTGATTTTGCACAGGAAAATTCTGGCCTCTATTGTTAGGATTAGGGCCTTGATTTTGAAAATTTCCTTGATTATTTCCATGAAAATACCCTGGGTTGAAATTTCCCTGACCTGGGTTTCTATTGAAATTTCCTTGGTGTTGGAAATTTTGATTTTGATTTTGAAAACCGTTGTTTGGACTAAAATTACCTTGGTTTTGAAAACCTTGGTTTGGTCTATTTTGATTACGATTTTGGTTTTGATTGAAACCGGGAGGTCCAGGGTAGTGGTTAGGAAGGTGGTTCGGGTCTATAGGAGCACGATATTGGTTGCCTCCTGGGTTAGAAATCCCGCCCACAGCATTAGCTTCAAAAGGGTTACCATCGGTGGCCATACAATTGTAGTAAGCATGGGGGCCACCACAAGTAACACAGACTTCCACTTTCTTAACTTCAGTAGGAGGTGAAGTTTGTGGAAAAGAGACTTTCTTTTGGTTGGACAGAACCAAAGCTTGAATAGCTTCCGTGAGTTTGTCAATCTTAGCATCGGTGCTAGATTGACTCACGGGCGATGAAGTAGAAGGACCAACACTGACTTGGGAAACAACCGGCTTGCTTCGTGCAGTGCGGACTTTAGACTTGTTTTCAATGATCGCTAAAGCTTCTTTGACAGTTTTGCTTAAGAAATTTCCTCCCGCGGAGGAATTGAGAGAATCTTGATCAGATTGACTCACTCCATTATAGAAAGTATCGAGTTGCATCAACTCGGAGAAACCGTGGTGAGGACACTTGCGAAGTAACTCCTTAAAACGATCCCACGATTCACTGAAGGATTCATCAAACTTTTGAGTGAACTTGATGATTTCATTTTTAAGACTCGTGGTTTTGGAAGGTGGATAGAATTCATTCACAAATTTCTTCACCAGGTCTTCCCATGTCTCAATTGACTGAGGGAGTTGTTTTTCAAGCCAAATCCGGGCTTGCCCCTCAAGAGAAAATGGGAACAGAAGAAGCTTAACAGCATCAGTAGGGACATTCTTGTATTTGATGGTAGATGCAATCTTGTTAAACCATCGAATATGAGCATGAGGATCATCCCGCTCAAAACCATAGAACTGACTTGAGGTTACAAGATTCAGTAACCCGGTCTTGAGTTCAAAATTTTCAGCCACAATGGCTGGGATAACGATAGCATCTCCATACCCGTCGATGGGTGCCTGGAGAAGCTCACACATAGGGCGTTCTTCCACCATGATAACGGAAGTAGTGTGAGCAGTCCGGATCTCAGATCCGACTGAAGGGGCAGAAAGTCTACGGACACGCCTTCTTGGAATCTTGACAAGCTCACGAAATGGGCTTACAGATCTAGAAGAGCGAGTGCGCATACACTAGAGTTAACTCTAAGAGATCTCAGAGTTAAGGAAAGGAATGGGAATTATGAAAATGTTTTTGATGAGATTGTGAATTATGAAGGGAATTATGAAAATGGGGTAAGAAGAATCTTTTTGGTTTTTCAGGTTCTGACAAGTAGATATAACAACAAATCCAATTAAAACAAAATCGAGGCAAAACAACAGTGAACTTAAACCAATAATCACAAGATGAATGGCTTCTTTGAAAAAGGTACACCACTCACGAGGACACAAAGGCAAGTTTTAAATCTTTTGTTCGGGAACTTATTATGGTCGTACCCCCAGTTAGGTAGTACACTGCCTTGGTTTGCGGTGGTAATCTTTTATGTTGTTATTATTAAGAAAACGACAAATCTTTTTGTATTTTTATCTTTGATACATATATAGAAACAAAAGGAAAATATTTTTGTGTTTTATACGTTTTTGGATGTTTTTGGGTTTTTGGATTTTTTATAAGAAAATATATATAGATATAGATAGATGGTATGAACAAAGAGTGAATATTCAAATCACTAATTTGCTAAACGGAAGATAATTAGCACAGCTCCCCGGCAGCGGCGCCAAAAATTTGATTCGTGCTAAACCGTCAAGTTTTCTCACACAAGCCGGCCACTTGTGAATGGCCAACCGTAAGGAACTTAAAACAGTTCAGAAACAGAATGCAATGAAGATCTGGAGAGTATAGTGTTTCCCCGGGTCGTTATGTCCCAGCGAGCTATGCGATGAATCACCAAACGAATAGTGATCGAGAGATTTGAACGGAAAAGAGGTTTTGATTATTATAACTAAAGAAAAAGTCTATAAATTAAAAAAGGCTTAAATGCAAATTAAAGGAAATTAAAAAAGATAAAATATATTAAATAAACGCTATCACTATTTGCAAAATGATGTTTTTGATTTTTCTTTTATAAAACTTGAATTAAAAACTACGCGGCGTACAAAAGAAAATGTAAAACTTAAACAATATAAATCCTAAAAATATGAAAATGACATTTTTACAAACCTAATGATAAAATAAAATTTATAGAAAAAGAAAATTATTTTTAAAACTATTTATCTAATTATTATTAATTAAAAACTAATTTTAACTATTTAATAATAGCCTAAAATACAAGAAAATATAAAATAAAGCTAGAAAAATAAAATTATGACTTAGAAAAATCTAAAATAACAAAAGAGAATTTTCAAAACTATTTTTGTATTTTTCTGAATATTTTGGTATTTTCTATGAATTAAAAATTATTTAAAACTACTTAAATTGCTTAAAAATACAAATTTAACTAAGAAAAATCTGGAAAAATATTTTTTTGTCTTTTTATATTTATCTTAACCTAAGAAAAATGAAAACTTATTTTTTTGAAGTCTTTCTGAATTAATTGTATTAAATGCTAATTAAAAAGGCCTAAAAACTGATTTAAATCAAGAAAAATAGCAAACTGATTTAAAAAAAACTGAAAAATTCTAGAAAAGTCTAATTTAATATTATGAATCTAATAAAATTAGAAAAACAGTGGGTTGTGTGCAAGAATATGAAACTGCTATGCAAAGTGCTTGTGAATAAGCACTTATTTTAAGCAAATGGTCACAAATGCACACCAAACTGAAACAGAAGCTACAATAAGCTAAAACTACCCAAATGCAACTTATTACAACTGCTCTAAACCTCTATGATCCAAACTGATAAGATTTGATGTTTTGAGATCAAGTGCTTAAAACAGTTTCCACCCACCAATTTGCAGCTAGAAAATAAGCCACCTAATAAGCTGAGACTGAAAAACAGATATGGGAACCTCAAGAAGACCTGGCTAGCTATGTCTAAACCAAAGATCAAACTTGGACAAGCTCTTATGAGCTCTGTGCAAGCTCTGCACAAAACCTGTGCACACTCAGTTAATACTGAGTTTGTGCACACGGGAAATGAGACTCAAAAGACAAGCTGTTTTGCAGTTTATAAAAAATTGACAAAATTCTACAAAAATGATAATAAGCAAATAGACCAACTGAACTTTTAAAACCCACAATTTCACTTAGTTTGGCCCAAAGATGAATCAATGAAAAATCCTCCTAGATGGGTACAAACTGACTTTTCAGTTTTTGACTTTTGATACAATTTTGAAGTTTTGACTTTTATGAACTTTGGGCTCAACTTGTGGACAGATTATGATGTTGTAAGATGAAATGAGACTACTGCAAGCTACATCTATGTAATGCAAACACAAAACAAGTTTTTGCTTATCCAAAATCCCAACAGTTAAGAATTAAGACAGATTAATGGTGAAGTTTGACTTTTGTGGTTTGCAGGCACAATTTTATGACAGATATGAGTATATATGGACTGAACCAGCCTAGAACAATAAGTATCAACAACTGAACTAACCTCAAATACAGTTTAAGTAGCAAATCCAAACACCCTTTTATTACTGATTTGCAAATGTAAACTGAACTAAAAACTGAATTAACTAATGCTATTGATCAAACTGAGTCTAAATCCTCTAAATACAACTAATTAAACAGGTAAGAACTAATCTAAACCACAAATATAGATTATGCAATTATTCTTGAAAATAACTCACAATTGGTCCTTAGCCACAATGGCTTGAAATCAGTGAACCCATGAACTCTATCCTATATAAACCAACCCAATAGCTCTGAACCAACCCAAATCCAGCACTGCATCATCCATAACCATTTCCATTTCAATTTTGAGCTCAGTTTGACTTTCTTTGACCAAAATCCAAGATTGCTTGAACTTGATATATAAGCTTACAAAAAGCTATAATAAGCTTATATAAGCTTGTTTTTACTTGGAAAGAAGCTATTTGAAGCTTGAATGTATGAAATTGAAACTGAAATTTTCAACAGTGGCATAAAAATATGAAACTAGATAAAACTTTGGAATTGATGCTTAAAATTAGATTATAATGACAAAGTCACTTGAGTTTGATACATTGAAACAAAAGATAACAGATTTAAACTTGAACTAACACATTGAAACTAAAAACAACATGAAAGAAATTTTACAAACTAATTACTACTCTCCTCTTTCTTCTCTTGCTTCCTTTTTATACCCAAACTGCTTCTCTCTCATCTCTGAGTGAATCCCACTTGCTTTGATATCCATTGGATAGCTTGATATCATCTTAGCCGTTTGATTGGTTTTTGGCGCCAAAACTTGTTTTTAGCAGTGTGGGTTGAGTGAGATGGACAGGGGTGCATTAAATGTTTCTTGCAGGTTTGTTGAGGTGGGGGAAACAAGGGGAGGTGATAGTGAGCTGGTAGGTTGGAATGGTTGGGATGGTTTGCAGACAGGGGGGAGGGAAATGAGGGAAAGGGTGGTTTGGTGTTTGACTGGTTTGACCATAGTTTGACCGGGGGTTAATATTAAAAGGAAGGGGTCAAATTGAGGGGGGTCAAAAGGCTTATGGCAGGGGGTCACAAGGGTTTGACAAGGTCCAAAGGTTTAAAGGTTTAATAATCAAGGACCTTTTGTGTAATTTCTGAAAAACAAGGGACCAAGGCTGCCATTTTATCAAAGTTGTTCCAAAGGACCAAAAGTGACAAGTTTCAATAGTGCAAGGACCAAAATGGATATTTTCAAATTTCCAAGGACTATTTTTGACAATTTTGAAACTTGGAGGACCAAACTTGAAATTTCTCAAAACTTTTGATATTTTTCACCAAAGGACTAAATTTGACAACTTTTGATTTTAAAAGGACCTTTGGTGATTTTTCTTTTGAAATTAAGTGCTCAGGGACTATTTCTGACAACTTTTGAAACTTGGGGGACTGAAACTGCCAATTATGCAAACTTTAGCTCATTTTTCATCTGATTTTAAACATTTTGCATCTGAAACATATAAAATGCAATTTTGGAATATTTTCAGTATTTTGATGCATTTCTGAGCATTTTTAAACGTTTTGCAGTTCAGATTTAACCAAAAATGATGAGTATTTACACACTCATCAAAAATACCTTTATATGTAATTAAGACGAGGTTAAAGACAAAATAAAGCATTTTTACAAATTTAAACATGAGAATAAACAATCAATAAAAGATACACGACACAAACAAGCAAACAATTAAGCATGGGTTGCCTCCCACGAAGCGCTTTTCTTTATTTATGAGTCTTGTAGCTAGACTCGAAGTCGTGCCCCTACGTGGTCTCGTGCACGCTTACGTGCCCATACCTAAGCCATTCCAAGGTTATTTCATTCTTTTTGTAATCTCTCCTAACTCTAGGCATTTTTTGTAATACCTCTTAGTTTTCTCATATGGGTACTTAAGTCCACTTTGCTTATCCCTTTCACTAAGCAATGTAATAGGAGTCATTCTATTACACGCCTCAATATCCTTGTGTTTAAACCTAGGATGAGCACGTGGCATTTGGTTGACAAAGTCCTCAACTTCATCAGAGAATGTAATTAGACCATCAATCATCCGTTCATTCAACCTAGTCATTCTCTTGAAAGGTTTTCCAAAAATTACTTGAGTGAGGTCCTTATCAATAAATTCTCCTAAGTTTTCAAAGACCATAAACTCTACCAAATAAGCAAAACTTCCAACAAACACATGCAAATGTGTGACTGCTTCAACAACATTGTTCCCTTGATAAGTTGACTCATTGACCTTGATTTTATTGTATAGGTTCCTTGAGATTAAGTTTAAATCAAGAACGAATTCAAGTAAGCATCGAATCCTTCTAATCCTATTTTGCAAGGGAATTGCATGTTAAAGGGACCATCTTTTTCAATTCTACACCTAGGGTCAAAACATTGGGAGGGGTCTTCTTCCATTTCAAAACTAACTTCATCAATGACCTCCCCGTTGTCAAGTGCTTCACCATAATCAAATTCCTCATCGTAATCTGAGTCATAGAAAGGACTTTGTTGTTACCAATCATTATGCCCTTGGTGATTTCCAAAGTGGTGAACGGGTGAAGGGTTTTGCGGGATTGCGTTCTCAATTTTAGGATTAGGAGGAGGATTGGGGGCGGGCAATGTGAAAAATCTTTGACGGAAGACACATATCATGGTGAGTGATAGGTTTTAAGAACAAAGGTCACGGAGAAGGAGGATAGACTAAGAGAAAGCTAAAAATTGGAAAAAAAGCTTACTTGATAGGAATCAAGTAAAGAAACCTAAACGAGGTGGACTCCTAACTAGCTATTCTATTCCCCGACAGCGGCGCCAAAAATTTGATAACGCTACACGCGTCGTTCGGGGTCAAAGAAACTTCCTTTTCGTCGAGCAAGTTTTTCAACACCCTAGGCAATGAACCTAATCGTTGTAGTGTAGTATTAGGGTAAGCCACGGGAATCGATATCGTTCTCTACGGGAATAGGAATGCTAGTGAGAAGTTACTACGCTAAGGTTGGGGTTGAGGAAGATTATTTTTTATCTTTTTATGTTTTTAGAAAATGGAAAGGTACGAATCTCGAGGTATTAGATTTGGGGGTTGGTATTTCTACCGATTATTCTACTCGTCTAATTATCTAATCTAAGATGTATGTAGTCTATGTCTAATTATTGTGTGCTCGTATGATGATTTAAATATGTGTTTACTTAGGTTTTATTACTCCTTAATTATCTCCTATTGATGGTTGAATTGTCACGTCTTTATTCTTAATCGCGTTGTGTGTCTAAAGTCGTAGGGTATGCGTTTATCCCTAACTCTTTAAAACTACCAAAGGTTATTGCCTAAAAAATCTCTAGGATTTATAAACTTAACACTAAGGTACTCTTCGGATGGTTTAGCCTACAATGACTCTAGGTACTATAAGCTAAGGTTCACAAAGATTAATCAAGCATTAACTACACAATTGATGATCTATCGCAATACTAGATCATTAACAATTAAGATAAGAGACAACCAATCAATATTCAATAACTAAGTTTCATATTCCCTAAGCAAACACGCAAGTAAATTAGCCGGACATGGGAAACATGCAAGCATACACATAATTAATTGAAGACATAATTGAATTAATGAAGTAAAACACTTATCTTGATGTAAGATAGGGTATGGAACCCTAAAATACTATACAAGACAGCCTTGGTTCGGTTTAGGTTTTTACTCCAAAAGACTACACACTGAAAACTATAAAATTCGGATTCTATATATAAGATTACACATGCGACGGAGTCACCCTTTGATTTGTGACGCCGTTGGGTCGCCGTTATTAGGGTTTCGTATTGGCCACGTTAGTCTTGCGACGGCGTCACCTTATGCTTGTGACGCCGTCCCCTTCAGTCTCTTACGTCGTCTGGATCAAATCTAGGTCGTCTGAGTTGCGACGCCTTACTCTTTTAAAACCTGAAGCCGTCACTTGTAAATGAGCAATTTGGCTACTGAGACGTTACAAAAGTTGTCCGACGGCGTTGCTAGTTGTGCATGACGCCGTCACCTTCAGTTCCAGCAGCCTGAGTGTCTCGAATCTTGACTTTGGCCATTTTCTTCGTATATTCGCGCCTTTTCGTCCGAATAAGTGTCATTCTAGCATTTTGCCTTCAAGATACCTAAAAAGTGAAAAGGAACGATATTATGTAATAACGGATACAAAAGTGATCAAATAAGGGCTTAAACGACCCCTCAAAAAGGTACATTTTAAAACCTTATCAATTACTTGAGACTCCTGGTAACCCTTAATCTGTTTCTCTTATCATATTTTGGTTGTGTGATTTTTAATCTGACTATGGCTTGTGCACACATAACAGTGTACAACCTGTACTTGTAATGAAAGGACCCTGTGGTATGCATCAGTGCCACAATCCTATAAAAGGAGCGAAAGCTTCTTACTTTTGAGTAAAACTAATCAAAACTTTCACTTTTCAAAGTTTTGCTCAAAAGGACAAGCACTTCTCCTTATGATTTTCAAACCCTCAAAATTTAATATCACTTGTTGAGGGGGAGTATTCGATTAAAACTTTGTTCACAAATTGTTCTTCGAGGAAATCTTCCCACAAAACTCGAAATGGACATATTCGATATCAAAATTTCGTCAAAAATAACATTTATATGCCATTTTTGAGGGGGAGAAAAATTATGTGATAAGAAATATGTTGTGAATTGCTATTGAATCGTCGTGCTAAAGATTTAACCAATGAATTGACGAGCTTTTAAATGTTAGTAACTCGAAAAGACTTGTCCAGGACGGGTAATAATTTCAAGCTAGTTCGCTAGTAATGTAAACGTGTCTCGCAAAGGACTTGTCCGAGTAGAATGTACCATTCAAGAAACTCTTGGTAGACATGAACTTTGACGGGTTTGACAACCTTTCAAGGTTTTTCCACACCTTCAAGGTAGTTATTAGAGCTAGTTATCACCTAAAAGCCGACAATGTAACTCTTTAACTATGCAACGTAACCGTGTCTCGCGGGGGATTGTCTATCCTTAGTTGATCAATTCAAAAGTGCGCGCTCTTCTCTCACCGTGCAGATTTCTATCAAAATACTTAAGCACGTGTGGAGGGGGAGTATTTATGCAAAGTCTTAAACTCTCAATAGTGGTATTAAATGTTTTTAATCATAACCACTTTGAGAGATTTTCTTGAAAATGGTTTATGGTAACATAGGTTAGTCATGGAGTTATAAGGTGACTAAGGTTAGGAATAACCGTCCTATGATCCGCCAGAGCCGGAGGGATCTACCCAAGGACACCACCAATAGTTAGAATAAGTCCTTAGGTATGATTATAAAAAGGAGAAAATGAGAATCGGAGAAAGAAGGAGTTTAAGAATTAAAAAGAAATGTAAAGAAAAATGGTGAAAATAAATAGCCCTCCAGATTATTCAACTTAAGGCAGACACCGGGTTCAATTCATATGCTACTTGTTGTCACTTGATGACGCCGGTATTGAAGATCAAAGTCGTCATGGACCTAGTGACGCATGCACTAAACCTTCTTAGCCACTCAAGTTTCTCTGAACAGAAGCTTGTTTCATTCTCACAGGGAACCCTACGTAAACTATCGGCTTTCTATTAGAGATTGCTGGTATTGAAGAAGGAGACCCTCTGCCTAGTCTCCACTCAGGAAAACCAAAGCGCACTATTGAGTCTAGAGCCACGAGATTCATCAAAAGATCTCTTAGGTACACTTGACAATTCATCGCTTGTCGTTCAACAATAAGAACGCAAGTGATACATTATCGAGTCCTTCACAGATCTTAGCAATCTGTCAAGAACATTTATGAGAGGTTCACACCTGTGATCCTCAGTGATTAAATGGAAACTCCTACCAGGGTCAACATCAAACAGCCCTGACAACAGGTCACTTCGGTAGCTCCCCGTGGATTACGCTTAGTGTGTCTCAAACGGTCTACAGTCGTGGGGTGATGCTTCGGTGTACCTCAGTGACTCATCTGAACTGTAGGTGTACTTCGGTACATCACGTTATCTCACTTGTGGGACTCCAGTTCAGGAACAACCTTTGTGAGAATTAGAGTTGTGTTTTCACACTATGTTGTTAACACTCTCGAAGTTCAAACTTGTAGGTGATGGATTATTTCTAACCCATGTTTCATGTTTTCTTCTTATGGATGCTTGCGGGTGGAAAAGATCGTGCAGATTCTCCACATGCTCATACCCACAACATCACCAATTGAAGTTCTCTCATAAGGCAACACAAAGTCAGAATGATTCTTTGTTAAAGTCAAATAATCTACAAAGTTCAAAGACTAAGAGAACTACATCAGTACTGAAATCCAACGTTAAAGAGCGTGTGAGCATGTTGGAGAAAGACGTGGAGACACAGGAGCAAAGAAGCGGACCTGATGCAGACAACCACAACATACTATCACTTCCATCACAAAGAAAAAAGATCTAAGAACAAAGATAATGATGACGTCAAAGCAGAATACTTCAAAGGAAACAATTTCCCTACTCTGGGGAGATTGTTCGAATCAAGGCACTTCTTCTCACAAGAAAGAAGAATGTCAGAAGACGTCAAAGCTACTATTACATCAGCACCTACAACGCTTAAAAGATCAAATCATCAATCACTAACACTTAGGGGGAGATTGTTGGAATCACTCCTAAACTAGAATTCAAGTGTTAGTAATTAATATGTAATAGTTAGCTTAATTATGGCTTTTATGTTAGTAATCAAGGCTAGGCTCATGTAGAAAGCCCATGAGCCTATGCAAAGCCCAATAAGGGAAAGGAAGGGAACTTGCATGTTTCCCTAGTTCCCTCCTATAAATAACCTTGTAAACCTTCTCTTGAAGGTTGGTTGTTCATTTTCTCTCAATACTCACGCATAACATTTCTTATACTCCTACGCGTATAGTTTGATCTTGTTCAACCGATCACTTTCTTCTCTACTTCTTATAATGATGCTTGTGTTACTAATATGGGAACCTAACAAAGGGTAAACTTAAAGTTTCTCAAATTATCCACACCTTAGTGTGATACTTGAGCACAACAACGTAACTCCTTAAAAGTGATAGTTATAATCTGTGAGCACAATAACGTAACTCCTTACATCAGGTTCAACTAGATAACTCAAGTCTTTGTCATTCATAACGGTTAAAGCTCGAACAATGATATCGAAGAATCATGCATCCAACCAACCCCGATATCTTCAGATACTAAGTACACGCACCCGTGATATCCCACTTCAACCTCAAATAAATAATAAATAATTAACGCTGTAGTCACATCTTGCGGTTACATGCCCAAAATTAGCCTTTGTTAAAGGTTTAAATGAACTTTGATAATGGTTTCCCAAACTTGTCAAAAAAACGTATCCTCGTGAAAATTTGTAATAACCAAAATACCCCTCTCGCCCAAAGTGTTAAAATTTGTATTCAAAATTTTGATAAAATAATTCGAATAACAATTTTAAAATAGCAATTTGAGCAACAACATCAATAAATGAGAGCCCGGACCAAGTTTAGTATAATATTTAATTTTATCAGCTTAGAGTATTTACGAATCTATTTAAATGGACAACTCAGTCCATATAACGTTGAAGTCCAAGTATAATAGAGTCCAATCCGGGCCCATAATCCAACTCTGTAACAATAATTAACCCTAACCCGTATAAGAAGGGAGAGATAAGTCACAACCCTAAATTCCCTTTTCTCACAAATGCAGCAATATCCAAACCTAACTTAAAAATCTGTCCGCCCTCAACCTTCAACTCTCTCTCGATCATACCAATCCAGTACCGATTCAAGACCACACCTCCAAAACTCAGTACTAATAATCAATTTATCATCTCATCAATAAATCTATTAATCCGAATCAAAATACAAACAAATCAAGCCCATACCCTAATATGTAAATACGTTTGTAGCACTTATTCGAATCAAGAGAGTGACTTCAAGATCCATTTAAGGATGTCTCAGGTAGGTTAGATTAGGTTTAATTCATTTTTTTTTTGTATTTGAATCAAACTTAGAGAAAGAGATAACATAATTGTTATCTTCTTTATCTTTTGTTTCGAATAATTAATGAAGCTTTGTATTCCAAACATAGATCTGTGATGAATACTTTATCGTGTTTATGATCTTTTAAAGGTCTACAAATCAGTTGGAACACACGATAAGAGTCTGAGATCATATATTGTATTCGAGTCTTGGTGGTGGATTGAAGATGAGGTTGATGATGTCGGTGTTGGTCATGAGTTAGGGAGTGACAGAGAGGCTTTGATTGTGTCTTAGAATAGGTTTTAGTATTGTTTATAGACATGTTAGGCTGATGTTGTAACATGTTATACAACAATTGGTCTCGACATGTAATTAATTTTGGATTTGTTTGAGTTGGTGGCTTATGATGTATGGACACTGAAGTCACATAAAGAGTTTGTTTGGTATATGGTTCATGGTCAATGTTCGTACTCTTTTCATCTCGTTTTTCTGATCTTATGCGTAAAACAAGAAACGGTTTAGGCGTAAGATTTACGCGTAAACGAAAACCTTACGCGTAGCCATGGTCCTTAGACGTAAGTCAGGGTGCTTAGGCGTAAGCCAGGGTGCTTAGGCGTAACCCAGGGACCTTAGGCGTAAGCCAGGGTCCTTAGGCGTAAGCCCTTTATGCGTAATACCTTACGAGTAGCTTTCCAAGCTACTCGTAAACAATCTGAAGATCTTTAGGCGTAGAACTAGGGTTTTGACCCGTGTTGACTTTTTTCCGGCGATGTATTCCGACCAACGATCTGTCCAAATTCATAGTAACCCAGAAAAAACTGCATAAAAAACTCTTCTTTGACCTGTGTTTGACCATGAGAACTTGACCAGAGGACACGTAAGATTCATGGTTTGGTACCAAAAACCGTCACTAAAATGTAAAAACTGAATTGGATAAACAAGATACAAGAACAGCTTTTGACTAAAAATATATTACTGTGACAGATTTTGACCAAAAGGATACATAGAAAAACACTTGTATAAAACTGTTAAAACACAAAAAGTATATGTGAAGGTTAAAAAGCTTAGTTGAAACAGATTTTACAAGAACAATTTTGACAAGATATATCACCAAAAATCAACCAATGATAAAACCGACCTTGCTTTTGATACCAATGTTAGGATCGTATGTATGGATGATTTGGTTAATCGGGAGGTCTTGGAAGATGGAAGATTATCATCTTCATGTTAGTGAGATAAAGTAGAGAGAGAAGGGAGAAACTATGTGTGTTTTATTGATAAAGGATGAAAATTACACTAAAGAGTCTCACCCTCCTAGGAAAGTCTATGAGGGTATTTATAGCTAGACACATACATCTATGACTAAATGACATAACAAGCCCATGTGTATTAGCTAACAAGGATAGTAAATGTAATCCTGTCAATGTCGTTCCATTACGAGTTAGGAGCGATTCCAACAAACTTAATGAATATTATGCTATGTAAGATTTTAGCAAACCTTTTAGATTACCAACTTAAGCCACCACCAAAAACTCAGAATGGTACATAACATATTCTATAACTGGAAACTTAGAAACGCGAAGATTAGAATTCACCGCATATACCCACACTCTCTCCTAAACACTTCAACACCGGATAACACACATTGAATTCCGGGATGGAACTCCTTTTAAGGTGGTAAGACTGTAACAATTCGCATTTTCAGGATTTCTATCCATTCTCGAATTTTTATTATTCACTTTTATTATTCACTTTTAGTATTCATTTTTACTATTTACTTTTACTATTTATCCCATAAATTTTTTTTTTATTTTACTATCATGACAAAAAAATTGATACTCGATGAATCGTCCTGACGACGTACGTTGAATTCACTTACAACCAATTTCACAAAATCATGTCTGAGATTTACTTTTAGGTTTAAACGTCATTCAGGCATCCCGATATGTCCAGTTAACCTTATAACCAATATAAATATGTATTTCTCAAATCATACGACAATTCCATACGTTTTGGAATTTTACGTTTTTCAGTTCTGCATTTTACGCGAATTACGCGTTTTAAACCTACGTTTCCAGTTTTAACAGCGTTTAAGCATCCCGATGGAACTTACCACTCATTTTATATTTTATTATGGAGTATCATGATGAGTTTAATCATTTCTATAAGTTTCATATTTTTAGGATACCTGGTTTTAAGTTTTATGACTTCTTTCAGTTAGCGATTAACGGGACCAAAACTCACCCTGTAAAAGCAAGATAATTATTTGAAACTCTTAACCTCCTCAAAATAACCATATGTGGCGTTTTTGGTGTCTAAGTAGGACACATAGAATGGTTAGGATTGATCTTGGATGGATTGGTTACACATTTCAACCTTAAGAGTTAAGTTTTCTCCATCTTATAACACATATCAAGACTTAGCTAGTAAGTATGATGAATCACCACCCTTGGCACCTCCTTTGACTAACTAAAACTCATATAAATACCCCCTCTCCTCCCTCTTGGTCGTTCATACCATTACCACACACAAAACACACTTAATTTTGCTAGTTTCCTTCAAGAATTATTCAAGAGAACAAGCTCCATATCAATTCCAAAGCTCTTATTAAGCTTTGATTTATCCAAAGACCTTGTTCTTCCATCCTTTAGTGATCTTCCATCCACAAGAATTGTTCTATTAGAGACGTCAATTTCCTTCTCAAGTAGTCACAAGTTGGTGTCAAGAGCTTGAAGAAGTTGGAAGCTAGAGATCCTAGTTCAATCAAAGCCCTAATCCTTGTTCTTAACTTCCTTTCTTTAGAAAGCCAAAAGTTGTAAGAAACCCTAACACACTCTCTTGCTCAACATCATTAGCATGTTTCTCATACTTCATTTATGTTGTATACGGTCTTTATGTTATGATCATGATGTACAAAAATCTTTAAAACAAGTTATGAGAACTATATGTTAACTTAAAATAGGTAAAGAAGAAAACTAGTGACATATATTGTGAAATACGACCAAAATAGTATAACCATAATATTACACTTAACTAATGTTAAAAAGGATTTTACAAGGAAAACATAGCAGTTTGAATCACCCAAAACGAGTACACATGTCAAAAGATACGGCCAAAAGAAGTTAGCAAAACCAAAACGCCGAAACTGCCAAAATGAAACTATTAAGGGTCTGCCAATTTTTTTCAAAGCCTTCTATTTCGTTTCATCAGAAAGTTAAAACACGAAAGTTGTCCGAAATGACATTTTCATTCAATTAAAGAGAAGCTCGGGCCCTGAAAACGCTTAAAACAGACCATTATCCTTCAAAAACTGAAATTGCCCTATATATAGTCTCACGACTATCTTTTGTCACAACTAAAGGCAAACCAAGAGGCCTAATGGCCTTAAGCCGAGACCATAGCCACGGATGAGTCTCAAGACCATGGTAGCCGAGACCAAAGCCATGGCAAGGCCATGGCTAAAACCTCAAGGCTTATTTACCCAAGACCGTTAACTAAGGTCTTAATCTTGGCAAATCAACACCAACACACACCAAATGACATAACTTTATATACTTACATTATGAAATGATCATATTTATGGAATGACAAGAACTTATACACTGCCATTATATTTTCTAATAACCAAGCAACTTAAGGATTTCATAACTTTCAAAACGGAAAGAACCGAATTACGGAAAACAACTAAACCTACTTTACAAACCGTATAACTATTTTGACACTTATGATAAAAAAGCAAAACATATGTTTAACATACTAAAGTACTATAATAGTAGGGAACTTCATGTGAGGGGCCTCTTCGGGGTGAACGTACTGACGAGTTGCTGGATTTACGAATTAAAGTGTCCTAGCTCCTCGTAAGTTTACTACATGACCTCTAGATTATGATGGCCCGAACGTTAGTACGTTATAATAAACTAAACACATTTTCACAAACTAAACCACTTCTATAAACAACATATACGAGTTATCAAGTGCTACATCATGATCAATATGAAGACGTATATAGACTTGTTGATACTTTCACATCATCATTCCAAAAACCTAAGACATTTCATCATACTCTAGGTTGCAAGTAGAGTTTTCTCAGCTTATCCATCATATTCGTTAAGTACTAAACATCATCAAACTCACAATGAGTTCATAGCCCTACTTTCTATTACTTAATTGTTTTACAAACCCTTGGAGGAGATACATGCTATTTTTAACATGAACACATAAACACTACATGCTATTTTTAACATGAACACATAAACATTTGAACTGTATGTTTATCTAATTGTTTTATTGTCACTAAGTAACCATCATTGCCAAACATAAGGCCCTATATCATGAACCAGTTAATCACTATGGGTAGTGAGCGCGAATATTATGAATAGTCCTATTGGGATTGACGAATCCCGTTTGTGTTGACCAAGTACGTTCAAACAAATGTACTATATTTGAGAACAATATGTATAATGGCAAATTACCTACAGGGGCGACAAACAAGCCAATTTAGTTGGTACACATTAACGCTTTGGTTGCATGAGCTTAGTGAAATAATAACTGTTTTGTTTTCAAACTATGAGTGTGGCTCACACTACGAATATATTATGTTCAAAAATCAAACTAAAATCTATGAATTCACTCAACCTTTGTGTTGACGATTTAAGCATGTTTATCTCAGGTCCATAATGAACGAGGCTGGCACGGAGGAGCACAAATACTCAAGAAGGCTATAAATTTTATTATCATTCGAAAACTCATTTTATGTGAGTTGTAAACCGTGAAACTACTGGGACCTCATTTTGTAAACTCTGATATTTATATAATTTTTCGAATGATATATCTTTTAAAATGACTCCATTAGAGTTTGTTTTCTATTGTTATAAATGTTGTGTCATGAAGTAACACCCAGTTTGAATTCGATGCGTATCACGAAATTGGAGGTATTACACCCATGACATGGTTAATGACGCTTTTTGTGAGCACCCTTAACAAGGCTTGTATTCAGCTATGTTTGAATCATGACATAATAAGTGACACTCGGCTACGAGTCTATGGACATAGAAATCTTTTGTTATATCTGCATCTATAAATATATTCTAACATCATCTCAAATCTAATAACATGAAGCTAATAATCTATTACTCACCTGGGCCGTATAATGAAAGATGAATGATTCTGAATACGCCTCGAGCACCTACATTATGATAGATACACACATGGACTATTAACACATATCTAACACATAAACATAATCATATATATATTGGAAACATAAACCATAAACCACCTAAACTTGTATAAACACATAACAACATTTGAAAATTAAAGCACATAGCAAAACTATGTTGTCAATTCTGTAACAGCCTACACTTTACCCTTTTTGACTGACTAAAACTCTAAAACAACTCCCGAGGCTAATTTTTTATGAAACTAGACTCTTTTCCTTTTTCGAAAACGTATGAAACGATCCAAGAGGAGCTACGATTGATCCGGTATGAATTTTTAAAGTTCTTATTGTTGTACTTTTTCAAAATTTAACCTTGTTGCACTAATTCGCATTTTACACTTGTTTAAATACTTAATTAGCCAAAACTTTCTAAATAACAACTGAAGTAAACTCATAGGGCTACAATTTTTGTTTTTACCTCCAGTTAATCCGATAAATGGTTAGTTATTTGTGACCCTTCAAAATTGACCCAATTTCTGAAAATCTTGTTGTCCCAAAACTGTATTTGTCCAAAACGACCCAAAACTCAACCTAACCTATACAAAACAATTATGTGACTTATTCTCAGCTTATTAAACATCTTAAACATCATTTTCCAACTGGTCCATAAGCAATTTCATCAATTTAATCGCTAGTTTGGCCTTGTGCCAAACACGCCTTTAAAGGTTATAATAACTTATCATCATCTTCATTAATCAAGAACAACTCATAATCTCTAAACATAATCTCATAAATTCGTAGTATAATCATACTCTAGTTCATAATTCATGCTGATATTGGTCTACGATAATAAAACATGTTTAGAACATGATAAATATAACTAACTTCACTTTAAACATGCTTAAACTCTAAAACTTCCAATTTTTATCATAAACATAAAATCATGACTTGTGTTTAAACACTTACCAATGATGGAGAACATGTTTAGGAGACTTATAACGTCTTGAGATCAACATGGTGACATAAAAAACCCTCCTAGAATCATTATGGAAGGTTTCTTCATGGTATGGTGACTTAGCCATTTTCCCTCACTTTCTCATGAAAACACACATCTCGTACACGTGTGACTATAAGGCTTATTACTAGAATTTTGAGGTTATAATGCCATAAGGAAAATTATGTAAAATAATGTCTTAGAAATTAACTTTTCATCTTTAGTCTGTATCGTTAAACATTTTGCATCGTTAGTCCTTTTTCATTAACTATTTGCGCCAAAAGTCCTTATTTCTTACAAACGTTAACGAAAAGACTTTTTCAATATTCTAATAGCAAGATAAAAGTTTTTTTTACTAAAACTTATAAAAGTCAGGGTGTTACAACTCTCCCCCACTGGGATTGTTTGTGTCCTCATGAACATACCTAGGATAAATATTCTGACTAAGGTTCTATCTGTGTGGTTAAGTCTCCCCCGCTTAAGTTGTATTCAAGTTCAAAAAAAGCCTCAAATCGTTCAGATTCTTACTGTTCTATCTGATCTTAAGACTTGTCACAATGTTTTCTAAGCTTACATGATATAGTTACTCTTGGTCCGAATATGAAACTCCTGGAATTTACTACATATCATATGCCTAATTCTAAGTAAAGGTCGTACCAGACTATTATATGTTTCGGTGGTTTCTATAATCTTTATGTTTCTACTAGTAGGTATTAAGTTTGTCTATCTATTCTCATTTCGTCCACTTTCCATGGACAAGTTATGCGTTTTCTTACTGGCTCTACAATAATACTATACTAGTTTTCTACTGGACTATGGGTTGTTCTTGCTAATCTATATTATTGTGCTACACTGAACTCTATTGGTATTTAAGATGCCCACGTATTCTACTGATATCTGAGTTAAAATCTAATTACTGAATCTGCACATCGAGACTGATAAGACTTATAGTTGTTCTATTCGTGCGCACTGCTCATGGTCATACACTTTTTGATTCTATTTCTAACTTAAAATGTCATTCTGTCTTGCTAATATTCAGTCTTATCTACCCGTACTATTCTAGAAATTTCCTCGAGACATCCTATGATCTTAATAAATCCATGTTTTATGATGTAAGTATTATCACTATGGTCATGCGTCATAATACTTGCATCACAAAAACATGCCTTTATTGCTATCATATTTTACCTCGATTCATAACTAACATAATCTATCTATATTCATGTGCTTCTATAATGTAAATCTGATGTTATATATGCACTTCAGTTCATTCATTCTGCTACTAATCAAATACTGGCGTGATAACATGGTTGCTAGTCATAGCATACTATGCATACTAAGTCTAATTTTGACATTCTACACTACTAACATGGTCTTATATATATTTCTGAAGTTTTGGTGTTATTCATGGGTCACGTTGCTCTGTTTCTATCATTCAACTGTCTATGCATTTCTACTCATGATCTATGATCCTTATCATGTACTAGGATACTAAACATGGTCTAATAATGCACTACTTTTATGCATTCTAACTTTGTTTTGCTTACTGGGTGACTATATTACTATTGGTCATGACATAAAGAATATACTATATCTAATTCTGACTCCTGATTCATACTGTTACATCTATGATCCTGTTATCATGACATTTCTTGTAACACCCCAACCCGATAAGGGTAGAAGTATCACATTTATGGAGTCAAATCAGAACAATACACATAAACCATGCAAGCGGAAGTCTTATAAAAATAATCAAAAGAGTAACAAGTCAACACGACTTGAACAGTACCAAAGTTCCAAAAGATGACCAAGGAAATGAAACGATACAAAGTCTAAGTCTCCAAAACAATAACAATGGATATCAAAGTCTAAGATAATCTAAGGCAAGTCCTCAATAGCATCCTACTCTCAATCCCAAGAAAAGCCCCAGCTCCTAGCTTAATAACCTGCCGCAGGAAAAGAAATGCGGCTGAGCTTAAAAAGCCCAGTGAACAGATATAACAATACAAAAGCAATAATGGAACCAAGGCAAGATAATTATGATAAGAAGGATATGAAGCAATATAGAGTAGGTAAATGAAACAAAAGAAAGGAAGGTCAGTTTTCCACCACGAGCCAACAAAACAAACCAAATCAAATCATATATCAATATCCTGTAGTAACCATTGTATTCGGAGGGGTGACCTCGGAATACCAAACTGTCACACCCCCAATTTACCTGTTTTGCAGCGGAATGGAATTCCTGGGGGATTGACTGTCATAGCACCACAATCACAGTTATATTGAACGACCTAAAGTGTCGTTTTAAAAACACATCGTTTGATATTTAACAAAAGCATTCAGAGTTACAACATAGGTCCCAAAAGTTTAGAAAGTTTGCGGAAATATAAATATATTACAAATCCAAACGATGGTTTTGAAAGAAAATGCCATAATGTACAATGATGTAAGTCGACGCCGCGACTAAAAAGGGTTTCCTTAACCATGCCATGATGAGTATGCCTTAGCTACCTGAAAATACATTGCTAAAACGGTCAACAATAATGTTGGTAAGAAATCATAGGTTTATGTAAATGTTTTATACGACTACGCAAGTATATATCTGGTATGACAAACATGTCACATAAAATGTTACTGGTATGACAATCAAGTCACATAAAAATGTTACAATTGCTTAAGCGCATGATACCGAAGCTCAGACTGATGTACGCCCCAACAGAGTGTCTTGCCAAACAACTCTAATAATGTTTATGAATGAAATGCATCCGTATGACTAGTTGGGATTCACCAACCCGGATGGGGGTGTCACCCTCGATAGATCTATCCACTCACACACGCTTCTAGGAAATTAACGGCTCATGCATTTGAAATGGGGACTTTTAACTGGCAACTTTGTAACTCAAGCAATGTAAATGAATTTAACATACTTGGTATCGTAATAAAAATGTTGTGCAATGTATTCTCCCCCGTAGGTTTGAAATAATGTAAAAACTTGTAAAACGGGGCTATGAAAACTCACTTGATAAACCGGTATGATGACAAGAGTGAGTACACCGAGGTATAATGTGAAACTTTAATCTAGACCTATTACGAATGATATGATATGTAATGAGTTGCAATGTAATGTTATGCATGCATTTCGTATGTTATTTATACCATTTGCGAGTTTTGAAAATATTACTTATCGTCGAAAAATACTCTTTTGACGTCTTGACCCTTCAAAACTGACTTTACAAGTATTTACGTCAAAATGTCATCCTACAATGGTTTTATAATGATTTATAGTGAAATTATCACTTTTCGTCGCAAAACAATGTCGTCGGAATTTTCATAAAATTAACAGAAATGGCTCCGAAAAACTAGTCATAAAATGGTGTACGTCGATCGTTAGAGAACGAACTCGACGGTTTTGGAAAGTTTGTATCGAAATCTAGAAGTTTCAGTTCAGGAGTTTTCGTCAGAAAGGTCTCGAACATAAAGATAATAAGGGTTAAAGATGGTGATTTTGTCTAATTGTTGTGTAAAAAGTGAGTTTCGGCAAAGTTTAGACGACCATAAATAATTTATTACAACTCCGCTATACAAACGGCTTATCGTTTTGAAAAATATGCTCGGTGATCTAAATTTTACTAGAAGACATTTCGTTCCAAAAAGTTCCACATCCTTGTTAAAAACAGCCTCCAACATGGTCGTTTCAGCTACCGTAACACTTGTATCGTAAAAATAATATAGTTTTTCAGAAAATAATAGTTACGGAATTTTTATGAAAACGTGCATATCTTTGTCGTTTCAAATCCGTTTTCTACGTATAATACGTCCTTAGCTTCGTATCAAAGTATACTAATATATTTTTGATAAGTCGAAATAATTTGCAAAGCTTAAGGCTCGTTTTTGACTCGTACAAAACTAAAATAGTATGCTGAAATTTTCTGAAAAATATATATTTCGTCGTCAACTTGAAAAATCCATAACTTCTTCGTTATAACTCCGTTTTAATCCGTTCAAGCGGCCACGGATTCTTTTTAAAGTATATTTTCTAAATATCAAGACCAAAAAGTCGTGCCTACTGTCGGATTTTCCAGAAAATCGAAACAAGGACAGAACATATTTTATACGTATCGAAAATAGTTTTTCTCGTACCAAACCTATTCTAATCCCTTCAAATCAACTCCAAAGCTAATCTAATCCTACCATACACCTTCTTAGGGTGTCATGGGTTCCTAGACATAATCAAGACCAAAGTATACCAAGGGGATAATTATAGGATGACTTTATATATATATATTTCTAAAAATCATGGAAAAATGGTATAAACAACACAAATCATGCATGCTTGCTCCAAAAATGAAGAGATACTTATGAAATGAAAAGGAAACATGAAAAATGAAAGAAACATGCTTACTAGTTACTATGATGAGGTGCAAGGAACAAGGTTAAACCTAAACACTCTTGGTTTTTATTTCAAAACCTTATAAAGAGTATTATCTAGATTGTTATTACTTGAATCTTGAGAAAAAATTTTTGATCCCTTGTACACACTTTGATGTGACCGGTTTTATGGAGAACCAAAAGAGAGGAGAGAAATTTTTTCTAACTTGGTGAATTATTAAGATTCATGTATGTGAAAATGAATGAAAGTGTAAGACTTATGTTTATGTATATATCTAAGAAATCAAACACCATACCAATCACATTAATACCACCCTCCCCTTGTCGGCCAAGGGGGGAGGGATTTGGTAAAAATTATTATTTATTTATTTATTTTTTTTTTTAATAAACTTGTATAAACTTGTGTAAATATTGATAAAATGTATAAGTAAAAGGTAAATGGTAGATTTTTTTGTACAAGTAAGTTTTTAATAGATCAAAATAGAATGTAATGAGATAATAAAAATTGTAAAAATACATTCCTTGTGAAATTTGAGTGATAAAATAATTATCGAGTAATTTTTAAGAAAAACGTCGTAATAATATAAATTTAACGATTTGTATACAAAATAAATTTAAAACACTAGGTAAACTCAAAATATAGTTTTTATAAACTAAATGTAAATATAAAAATATATCGGGATCATTTTTGGAAGTAACGGATTAAATGCTCAAAATAATAACTCACGCGATAACGTTTATTTAATATAAAATTTACGCGTTGAATGTGAAATGAAATGTCATGAATGAATTAACATGATGCAAATGATGCTAATGAAATGTAGACTAAACTTAGTCCATATGAAATGTTCGTGATGATATGATCATGAATTCGCCGCTAAACCGTTAAGGTTACGCGAATTTGGAACACGTAAACCTAGTTTACGATAAATGTTGAAATTGTGAAGCATAAATTGTTTCGAGAAATGACCTGAAAGTACGGGTTGTCACATTCGCCCATCCAAAAAGGAATTCAGTCCCTGAATTCAATTCGTGTTGGTCTATCGAATTTTTGAGTTTGTGATGAATATCGAGGAAAGAAAACATGGAGAAGTGTCGTTACGGTTGTCGATGATCGAGGACGTACAAAACATCGTATTGGATAAATCTCGCATGAGTAATACTTTGACTGTGGAATATGTGAACATTTTGCTTGCACTAAGATTTATAAATAACCGCTCCCAACATAACATGATCCCTCCAGAATTAGACATAGTTAGCTAGGCTATGTATAATTAAGGAACGATGATGTGACGTTCGGTTTAGTTGTTATAACTCTCGATGCTTACAAGGATTTAAACCGTGTCATTAAAATGGTCGATAAGGTAAAAAGAAGTAAAATTCTCGTAAGTGATATCGAATCGAAAGGAAATAAAGTATGATAGATGAGAATATTTTACAACGAGTGGTTTATCAAAAGTAGTACATCTTAGGTTATAAAGATTCGGATACGATGGAAAACATAAACTTAGTATGACATAGTACATAAGGAGAAATAAGACTGTTAGTTTCCGAACTTCTTCAGTCTTCCGCGTCGTTGGTACCTTGACGAGCTTCTCCTCCTCCTAACATGTATGCCTTCCCATGAGCACCTTCAACTTGTTGACATTGGTTTTGAGGACATTGATTCCGATAGTGTCCTTGCTTCCCACATCCGAAACATGTAATTATATTTTTGCCTTTACAATCCCTGGCTAGATGTCCCGGTTTTTGGCATTCGCGGCATTTGGCAGGGCAAGGACCCGTGTGATGATACTTACATCGATTACATAGTGGTTTAGTCCCAACATATCCTTTTCCCTTGTAGTCCTTAGCAAGGTGTCCCATTGTTTGACAGATAAAGCATATACCACTTGGACCATAATGATGTAGCGTGCATTGATGGTATCGTGGTAAGTTTCCAGTATAAGTTCTTTCCTTTGTTGGTGCAGCAACATGAACCCTGGCGGCTTCTTGTCTTCTATTTTGTTGTTGGTGATGGTTAGTGTTACGGCTTTGGTTGTTGTTGTTATAACCTCCCTGGTCATTTTCCCATTTCCTTTTGTTGTTGTTAGTTTGGTTGTCGCGGTTGTTGTTGTCGATAAAGTTCTCCCTCCTCACAACTTGAGCCATGAGTATTTGAGTTACCTTGATGGTCTCTTCAATTGTTTGCGAATCGAAAGAGGTTACCTCTCCTTGAATGCATTTTGGAAGTCCTCCAATGAAACTTTCCAGTAGTTTCTCATTGTCCAGAACCATATATGGACATAAAGCAGCCAACTCTTGAAACCTTCTGATGTAGGTCTCAATGTCATAACCAACGGTCATTAGCCCAAGAAATTCCATTTTCAATTTCTTCACCTCCTTGGGCGGACAATACTTCTTAGTCATCAACCTCTTGAATTGATCCCATGAGAGCTTATAAGCATTTTCCATACCAATAGGCTGTGCATAATGATTCCACCATAACATTGCCTCATCCAAGAGTGTACTAGTAGCAAATTTCACCTTGCAGTCATCTGGGCAATCGCATAGAAGAAATAACGACTCGATCCTTTCCAACCAACGGATCATAGCAATGGCTCCTTCTGTGCCTCCGAACTTAGGGGGGTCACTGCTCTTAAAGTCCATGTATGTACCACTTCGAACTCTCGAACCTCCTGCAACTCCTGTAGTAGTAGCAAGTCTAGTAGCTTCAGTAACAGCCATGGTCTCGACAGCGGCAGCAGCAGCAGCTATCGTTGCTCGTTCTTTCTCAAGTGCCCTAGCTATACTATCCTCTATATACTTTTGGATATCGGCTTGTGTCATAGCTGGTGGGGCTCTCTTCGGCGCCATAACTCTTCAAAATAAAAAGAAAATGAGACGTGGTCAAATCCTATGTTAAGAATAAGCGCTCTAAAGAGAAGTGATAGAAGGTGGTAAGTTTGAGGTTACTTGGAATTTCTAGAGAACGCAATGCTTTAGGGGAAGTTTATATCGATAACCTTCATTTAACTACGTTTTTCCTTTAAGGGAAACTCATTGTAGGGAAGTTCACATATTGTTGAGGCCATGTTTAACAGAATGCTTTACAGCCTCAGTTAGAAGACTTGGTATATCCCTATAGTGTTGCTTCATGGGTATTCGCTTCGTATTAAATCTCGTAACTCGGTCTAGCTAGTACTTTTGGAATGATAGAGTTTGGATTCTAATTCAAAATAGTGGTTCGGAATGTCTAGTGATGTCTTAAGATTTTTGTTGAGTTTTGAATCATCCTACCACCTAGTTCTAGTCCTTGTTGGTAATTCCAAAATCCTTTCATTGTTTTCTTGTATCGAGGATTCCTCCTCACAGATGGTATAGGAAGTCTTTCCTAAAAAGGTCACTCGTCAAATCCTAACTTATCGGTTGAGTGAGAGATAAATGGCGTAAGCATCTATAGAGTGTTAACAATAAGAAATGTTTATGCACGATATATCTGATTATAAAACTTTGCTTTCAAACGAGAATAAATAGTTTGTAAGAAAATTACAGTAAAGTTTATGAAAAGGTTTGTAAAACCACTTTATTGAGTAAGAAAGAAACATTTTTATCATTTATAGTTTAATAATAAATCTTAGTTGTGGCTTGGTGTTAAAGCAACAACTTGTTAAGGTGATTTTAAAACAGCTTATATAGTGATAGAAAACGGCTTAACAATGGTAGTGAAATATTTTGGTAAGACACAATTCAGATTATAACATAACTCGTGAAATGATTTGTAAAATAGCTTACAAGAAAACAATTTATCGTTTGTCAAATAATAGAAGATTTCGTAGTTCAATTAATATCAAGATGGTTTAGAGGTTGGTAATATAATAGTCAGTAAAGTAAAGGCGAATAGTCTGCGAGGTAAGCGTACCAAGTTTTATGATTTTAAATCAGACAGTGGCTAAAATAGCTCACCAAAAGGGTAAAACAATTTATAAGACCGTAATATTACTTGCAGGAAAAATTTGTAATATAGTTTATAACTTGCTATTGCAATTGTTTGTTGTTTTATAAAATAATAGCAAATTAATCGGTTTATCATACTATGAGAAAATAGTTTGCAAAGTATCAGTAAGGTCATTGTTTATAAAGTATTATTAAAGTCGTAAATTTTAGGTTTAATGGTACAGGAGGAAGATGAAATGGTCGGTAAAATAGTTGAAAGCAGTTTGCGTTAGATAACGATGAAATTTATTATCTCATAAGAGGGAATGTAGGACAAATAGTTGGTATTCAACGTTTTGTTTTGTAAGATAATAGCTCGATGATTTTTCAGAGTAACATGAAAATCGTTTCGCATGAGGATATTAAATAGTTGATAAAATGACTGAAACCAATTGATAAGTTGGTAATAAAACAACTTGTGTTAAAACTTTATGAAACAACGTTTCTAAGATGGTGATAAAATAGTTCGAAATAAAATCAAGTGAAATACTTTCATGAAATATTAGCAGGATAATTTGGAATAAAATTTGTTGGATGGTTTGTAGGATACATAAGAGAACCTTATCGAGTAATAACAGTCTACTAATTGGTCGAGAATAAAGTTGGCCTAACTCCTAGTAAGATAGTGATGTATCGTCGTGAAATGATGGAAAATTGGGCAATTGGAGTAAGGAATGAAATAAACAAGGTGGTGATTATCGTAGAGATAATAAATGATAAAGATCACATTAGCTAGGAAGGTACTTATTATCTGTTCCTGTTGGTGGTCTAATCGTGTTTCAAGTGTAGGAGTAATAGGCGGTCTAGCAACAATAGCCCTAGAACTCTCACAGTCCTCAAACCTATGAGATGATGTAGTGTCTATAGTCTTAGTGGTAGATGGTAATGGTGTGTCAAATCATGCACGCTTCCCAAGCTGCAAGTCAGGTGTATGAGTATCGTGTATGAGATGTGATGGTACGAATGGTGCTCGAAATGATAATGATGATGAAAATAATGACAATGATGATAATGGAATCCTTGTGGTGAGTTAAGAAAATAGGTTCATTAGGACTAAGCCTATAAGTTCTACCCAATGGTATGATCTGTCCCAACTGAGTGATAAAAATTTTCCTGATCCTATAGTGAATCAATAGTGATCGTGATGGTGTAGGTGCAACTTCGTCCTCCTAAAAAGGTCTCAGTGTCATCATCTGATGTTATCGGTGTTGAGTCAACTGATGTTAAAATTGTGATAGGGAATGACAAGGCATTCTCCATGTCAAAGTGATGTGAGTATAATGGAATGGGTATTTGAAGGCATCCATGTGACAATCGGGTTCGAAATGAAAGTAAATAACTCGTAAAAAGTGCGTATAAAACCGCATGTATAGTGACTATATATTTATGATGAAATGATGAGATGCTATGATGATGTAGTTATAGTCTAGGGTCAATGATGCAACCTAGTTCTCTATAACTGTAGCTCTGGTACCAATCTGTCACACCCCCAATTTACCTGTTTTGCAGCGGAATGGAATTCCTGGGGGATTGACTGTCATAGCACCACAATCACAGTTATATTGAACGACCTAAAGTGTCGTTTTAAAAACACATCGTTTGATATTTAACAAAAGCATTCAGAGTTACAACATAGGTCCCAAAAGTTTAGAAAGTTTGCGGAAATATAAATATATTACAAATCCAAACGATGGTTTTGAAAGAAAATGCCATAATGTACAATGATGTAAGTCGACGCCGCGACTAAAAAGGGTTTCCTTAACCATGCCATGATGAGTATGCCTTAGCTACCTGAAAATACATTGCTAAAACGGTCAACAATAATGTTGGTGAGAAATCATAGGTTTATGTAAATGTTTTATACGACTACGCAAGTATATATCTGGTATGACAAACATGTCACATAAAATGTTACTGGTATGACAATCAAGTCACATAAAAATGTTACAATTGCTTAAGCGCATGATACCGAAGCTCAGACTGATGTACGCCCCAACAGAGTGTCTTGCCAAACAACTCTAATAATGTTTATGAATGAAATGCATCCGTATGACTAGTTGGGATTCACCAACCCGGATGGGGGTGTCACCCTCGATAGATCTATCCACTCACACACGCTTCTAGGAAATTAACGGCTCATGCATTTGAAATGGGGACTTTTGACTGGCAACTTTGTAACTCAAGCAATGTAAATGAATTTAACATACTTGGTATCGTAATAAAAATGTTGTGCAATGTATTCTCCCCCGTAGGTTTGAAATAATGTAAAAACTTGTAAAACGGGGCTATGAAAACTCACTTGATAAACTGGTATGATGACAAGAGTGAGTACACCGAGGTATAATGTGAAACTTTAATCTGGACCTATTACGAATGATATGATATGTAATGAGTTGCAATGTAATGTTATGCATGCATTTCGTATGTTATTTATACCATTTGCGAGTTTTGAAAATATTACTTATCGTCGAAAAATACTCTTTTGACGTCTTGACCCTTCAAAACTGACTTTACAAGTATTTACGTCAAAATGTCATCCTACAATGGTTTTATAATGATTTATAGTGAAATTATCACTTTTCGTCGCAAAACAATGTCGTCGGAATTTTCATAAAATTAACAGAAATGGCTCCGAAAAACTAGTCATAAAATGGTGTACGTCGATCGTTAGAGAACGAACTCGACGGTTTTGGAAAGTTTGTATCGAAATCTAGAAGTTTCAGTTCAGGAGTTTTCGTCAGAAAGGTCTCGAACATAAAGATAATAAGGGTTAAAGATGGTGATTTTGTCTAATTGTTGTGTAAAAAGTGAGTTTCGGCAAAGTTTAGACGACCATAAATAATTTATTACAACTCCGCTATACAAACGGCTTATCGTTTTGAAAAATATGCTCGGTGATCTAAATTTTACTAGAAGACATTTCGTTCCAAAAAGTTCCACATCCTTGTTAAAAACAGCCTCCAACATGGTCGTTTCAGCTACCGTAACACTTGTATCGTAAAAATAATATAGTTTTTCAGAAAATAATAGTTACGGAATTTTTATGAAAACGTGCATATCTTTGTCGTTTCAAATCCGTTTTCTACGTATAATACGTCCTTAGCTTCGTATCAAAGTATACTAATATATTTTTGATAAGTCGAAATAATTTGCAAAGCTTAAGGCTCGTTTTTGACTCGTACAAAACTAAAATAGTATGCTGAAATTTTCTGAAAAATATATATTTCGTCGTCAACTTGAAAAATCCATAACTTCTTCGTTATAACTCCGTTTTAATCCGTTCAAGCGGCCACGGATTCGTTTTAAAGTATATTTTCTAAATATCAAGACCAAAAAGTCGTGCCTACTGTCGGATTTTCCAGAAAATCGAAACAAGGACAGAACATATTTTATACGTATCGAAAATAGTTTTTCTCGTACCAAACCTATTCTAATCCCTTCAAATCAACTCCAAAGCTAATCTAATCCTACCATACACCTTCTTAGGGTGTCATGGGTTCCTAGACATCATCAAGACCAAAGTATACCAAGGGGATAATTATAGGATGACTTTATATATATATATTTCTAAAAATCATGGAAAAATGGTATAAACAACACAAATCATGCATGCTTGCTCCAAAAATGAAGAGATACTTATGAAATGAAAAGGAAACATGAAAAATGAAAGAAACATGCTTACTAGTTACTATGATGAGGTGCAAGGAACAAGGTTAAACCTAAACACTCTTGGTTTTTATTTCAAAACCTTATAAAGAGTATTATCTAGATTGTTATTACTTGAATCTTGAGAAAAAATTTTTGATCCCTTGTACACACTTTGATGTGGCCGGTTTTATGGAGAACCAAAAGAGAGGAGAGAAATTTTTTCTAACTTGGTGAATTATTAAGATTCATGTATGTGAAAATGAATGAAAGTGTAAGACTTATGTTTATGTATATATCTAAGAAATCAAACACCATACCAATCACATTAATACCACCCTCCCCTTTTCGGCCAAGGGGGGAGGGATTTGGTAAAAATTATTTTTTTTTTTTTTATTTTTTTTTTTTAATAAACTTGTATAAACTTGTGTAAATATTGATAAAATGTATAAGTAAAAGGTAAATGGTAGATTTTTTTGTACAAGTAAGTTTTTAATAGATCAAAATAGAATGTAATGAGATAATAAAAATTGTAAAAATACATTCCTTGTGAAATTTGAGTGATAAAATAATTATCGAGTAATTTTTAAGAAAAACGTCGTAATAATATAAATTTAACGATTTGTATACAAAATAAATTTAAAACACTAGGTAAACTCAAAATATAGTTTTTATAAACTAAATGTAAATATAAAAATATATCGGGATCATTTTTGGAAGTAACGGATTAAATGCTCAAAATAATAACTCACGCGATAACGTTTATTTAATATAAAATTTACGCGTTGAATGTGAAATGAAATGTCATGAATGAATTAACATGATGCAAATGATGCTAATGAAATGTAGACTAAACTTAGTCCATATGAAATGTTCGTGATGATATGATCATGAATTCGCCGCTAAACCGTTAAGGTTACGCGAATTTGGAACACGTAAACCTAGTTTACGATAAATGTTGAAATTGTGAAGCATAAATTGTTTCGAGAAATAACCTGAAAGTACGGGTTGTCACACAAACCAATACGAGGGGAGTCCTCAAGTAGCCAATGGAGTGATCAGCTCCCAAAATGTGAGGGGGTGTATTGCACACACCAACCACATCACCAAAACAATATATCAATATCAATACAATACAATTCAAATCTAGGATGCATCCATACGCCCCCTGCAAAACAATAGTGGCCATACAATATATCTGAAGCGCGCATAATCAATACAAAATGGGGACGGTGTGGAACATCACTCAACCACACTAAAGTCATGCCATTGGTACATCAATGACACGGACATGGAACCCCCATGCCTAGTTAATGGCTCGGGTATCAACTGACAGGTCAAAGTGTACAATATAGAGTTCAATCAATATCAAAGGTCCAATATTAGCAGTTCACAAATCAAATCAATAGTCCAATATCAGTGGTTCAATTATCAAAGGTTCAAATAGCAAAGGATCAATATCAAGGGTTCAATAGCAAAGGGTCAATAGCAAAGGTTCAATATCAATAGTTCAATAGCAGAGCAAAGGTTCAATATCAAAATTGGCAAGAGATCAAAGATGCAAAGAGATCATGAGAAACCTTATGAGAAAGGTCAGAATATCTGTACCTTATTCGAAGCAAGCAACAAAGAAAGTAAAGTCAAGAACAGAGATCAATCACGCCGCCCGGAACCTATATGAATTAGATAACGTTCTATAAGAATCCGAAACACTTGTTTTAGGACGGCTTTCCCTTTTTAGCAAGTTTCCCATTTTAGTAATCTTTCCATTTTAAGTACTTTCTATTTTAGGAAACTTTCTATTTTAGGCAGGTTTCTATTTTTAGTAACTTTCCAGAAATAGCAGATTTCCATAATTAGTAACTTTCTAAAAATAGCAGGTTTCCATATATAGCAGGTTTAGTTACTTATCTCAAGTTAATTAATGAAAATGAGTATTATAATGCTTTAAGGATCATTTATGACAAGTTACAAATGTTTAGGGTTTAAAATGTCAATATTGCAAAGTATAGGGTTAAAAGTGTAAATATAGCAAATTTACTCATTTTACTCATTTAATCCATTTAATTAGTATATTAACAAGTTAATCCATCAAGTTTCACCATTTACAAAACAACCCCTTAACTTTATTAAATCATGTAATTACAAACCCTAGTTTTAGGTTATGATTAACGAATCATGTAATTACAAACCCTCAAAATTTATGTTGATGATATTATTTTTGCCTCGACAGACCCAATGGAATGTGATCGTTTTTCGAATGAAATGAGTTCAAAATTTCAAATGTCAATGATGGGACAAATGTCATTTTTCTTGGGATTACAAATTTCACAAAGTCCCGGAGGCATTTTCATAAATCAATCTAAATATGCAACAGAGATCTTAAAGAAATTTGGATTTGATTCAACTGACCCTGTAGACACCCCCATGATTGACCGAACCAAACTAGATGAGGACCACTCAGGGATCATGATTGACCAAGCGAAATAACGTAGTATGATTGGATCCCCGATGTACCTCACTGCTAGTAGACCAGACATCTTGTTCGCTGTTTGCATGTGTGCTAGATACCAGGCTAAGCCTACTAAAAAGCACCTTGAAGCAGTTAAACGGGTCTTTCGGTATCTCCAAGGAACCATCAATATGGTTCTTTGGTACCCGAAGGACACCGGTATGTCACTAACGGCCTATGCAGATGCTGATCATGCAGGTTGTCAAGATACACGTCGAAGTACGTCTGGAGGTGCTCAGTTTTTGGGTGATAAGCTTGTGAGCTGGTCTTCAAAGAAGCAAATGAGTACTTCTATTTCCTCTACAGAGGCGGAATACATAGCCATGTCATCCTGTTGTGCTCAAATCTTATGGATGAGATCTCAATTATCTGACTATGGCTTTGAATTCAACAAAATCCCTCTGTACTGTGATAATAAAAGTGTTATTGCTCTCTCATGCAACAACGTTCAACACTCAAGAGCAAAGCATATCGACATTAGACATCATTTCATCAGGGAACAAGTGGAAAAAGGTGTGGTGGAACTCTATTTTGTGAGGTCTGAATATCAGTTAGCAGACATCTTCACCAAAGCTCTTCCAAGAGAACGTTTTGAGTTTATTCTTCCACGTCTTGGCTTGAAAAGCCTTCAACCAGAAACACTCAAACGTCTTCAGGAGGAAGACGAGGAGTAAAGGTCTATCTTCATCTATCTCATGTAAATATTTATTTGAAAATCAAATAGAAAAATATAAAACTTTCAAAATCCATAAAAATTTGAAAATTTTGAAAAATCTTCAAAAAATATTGTCATTTTGTCATGTATCTCTCGATTCGATAATATCTACGGTCTTGATGTTGTCATTCAAAGAATGACACGGGACTTTAGATGTTGTTCGAATTTTTATATTAAAAAAAAATATATATATATATATATATATATATATATATATATATATATATATATATATATATATATATATATATATATATATATATATATATATATATATATATATATATATATATATTTTTGGGAGAAAGAGAAAACATATGGTTTATTGTCATTTCAGGCAGTAACCCGTTTTTCAAAGAAAGAACAGAGCCAAGCTTTACCATATTTTAATTCCATGCTCTGATTCTATAAACATTTATCTGCTGAAAACTAACTGCTGTGAAAATTAACTCGGTCTCTATTTTTGATAATCATCAGGACTTATTTGTCAAAATCTCTATCTCTCAATCAACAACCTATGTCATTGATTGAGGGGGAGAATGATTTCAATTAAATTAAAAAGTTATTTGGCATTAAAATGTTTTCAAAAGATAATCATGCATGTTTTATCAATGGAGTTTAAAGTCTTAAAATCCGATTCTTATCAGTTAAGACACTTTCATAATCAAGTCACAATTCTCCTTAAAAGCTTTCAAAATCAATTTAAACCTATAAGAGATCACAAATCTCAAATGATTTGATAATTGTGATCGGGGGAGAATGTGTGATTTAAATTGGATTTAAACTGATTATTCGGTAAATGGTTTTAAAAGGATGTACATGTTGTCCTTCCCACATGTGACAAACGATTTCAAATTTTCAATGCACATGTTGAGGGGGAGCATCTATCTTAAACCTATGATTTGAAACGTGATCATTTATCTCATTGTGCAGGTTCCCTCTAGTATGTGCAAAACTCTTTTCAAACCTCGAGGCACATATTGAGGGGGAGCAAATTTATGGAAATCTCATCCTTCCTGGAAATGCTTTATCTACTTGATTTGATCAAGGAAGTGATGGTGATATTTTTTAGAAAATGGTAATCAAAGAAGTAATTTCTTCCTCTTGCCTCCGTGTGCAAAACGATTTCAAACATTTGATGCACATGTTGAGGGGGAGCACTTATTCTAAAAAATATCAAAAATAATTCAGGTACAAAATGCTTTGATAATATATCACAAGTATCTGGATTGATTTTCAAATGGTTTTCAATTGGTTCCAATGGCAGATGAACAATACCAAATAGACCGACCAACTTTACTTTATGTACGGTGATATAAGGATGATAAGGTTAGGTATTGGTTCCCATGATCCGCCAGAACCGGAGGGATCTACCCAGGGACTATCCACTAGTTAGTGTAGAGTTCTTAGGTATGATGATAAAAGGAGAAAAATGAGATATGGGAAGAGTGCGGACTGAGATAGAGCAAGAACTAGAACAAACCCAACAAGGTTCTTGCTATGAAGTCTCGGTAAGCACTGAAGGGGTTGAAGAATTAAAAAGAATTGAATGAGAAAAGGGTGAAAACAAATAGCCCTCCATTTATTCAACCTTAGGGCAGAAACCGGGTTCAACTCATATGCTACTGATGGTAACATCGGTATTGAAGACAAGACGTCATGGACCCAGTGACGCACTGCACTACAACTTCCCAAACCACTCAAGTTCCTCTTAAAAGGGCTTGTTTCATTCTCACGGGGAACCGACATTATCTATCGACTTTCTCTTAGAGATTGTTGATATTGAAGAAGGAGACCCTCTCCCTAGTCTCCGGCACAGGATCCAAATATGCACAAATTGAGTCTAGAGCCACGAGATCATCAATAAATCTCATTAGGACACTTTCAATGAAGACTCTCTGTTTCACACAATGTGGAAAGAGAGATTATATCTTGAGTCCTACGCATTATCCTTGTGGTATTGCCAGAACATCTGAGTGATGTGTATACATATTCACAATGAAGATGGAAAGCCTTCTGGAGCCAACATCAAACAAGCTCCTGGTAGGTGGCATGTGAGATCTATTATATGGATCAACCATGTGACAACTGAACAGAAACAATGGGGCGATTCAATCTCTTGAATCAATCCTGGTTCAGGTTATGGATTGACGGATACCTTTGAAAAACCGTTCTTTGTGCTTAACAACTCTTTTCTTTAGCACATCGACCGTGTACTCATTTTTCAAACCAAAAGGTGTTTTTATAATTGATAATTGATTTTCAATAAAACCTTCGTTGTATTGCAAAAACAATTTCTATTGAGCAATACACGATTGTTTTTTTAAATCTTTCTTCATCAATCAGTGGACTTAAAATTCGCTGGTTCACTCACTCTGTGTTGTCTTCTTTGAGATGTTCCGGTTTGAGAACAGCTAGAACAGCTGCGAAACCCTGTCAAGAAAATTCTTCGGAATTATACCTGATCACAGGCAGTACATGTACTGATCAACGGGGAACCGTGGGCCGTGTACCTCAATTCAATGAAAGTGATCAAAGACACTTTTGTGTGATTTGTTGCTAACTGTTGTATGCAGGTACACCCGACGTTTGCAGCTGATCAGAATGAAGCGGTCAATCCATAGCCGCATGCTCACTCAACACATTCATCTAAAAAGAAATCATGATTAGTGCATCAATGACTCTGATATTTTCACTCCATGCTTCTGCTACGCTGCTGCCAATATCATGATTCAACAAATGCTTCCGCTACTCTGATGAGAAGATATCATGATCCAGAATGTGAGCATGTCGATCCTAATGTCACAACATCACATAATACCAACACCACAAAGGATGTCTCAGAGATTTTTGATAGCTGATGATCTCAAAAGATGGCTCAAATTTATTATCACGTGGATCAGTAAAAGACCTCCACTTGGAGTAACCAAACATGCAACGTGAAGAATCAATGACTACGAGCTTAGGAGCAAAGGACTACATCAAGAATGCAAGATCAATTATTAAAGTATTATCTAGTTGTATTCAATGTAATTTTGGTACATGATTGAGGTGACCTCCCTTAGGGGGAGATTGTTAGGAATTAGAAATTCCAGGTATTAAAGAGTCGGTCACCTCAAGTATATGTAATCGTTAGAAAGCTCGTAGTCGTAGTTCTTTTAAGTTAAGTAGTATTTAGTTAAGTAACACCGTGGAGGACGGACGGGTCTTTACCCACTGTATGCCTGATCCACAGCCCGATGTGTGGCGATTTATGTAAGACTATAAATACTCTCTACCTTCCAAGGTAGAGGGTTGGAGATCATAATAATATCTTTCACTTTCTCTCACTAAGTTCCCTAAACCTCTAACTTTCTCTCTCTAGAACCTCATTCATACGCCACTTTGTGTTATGGTTTGATGTGTATGTGAAAACTAATATATTACAATACCGAATCTACAACAAGAGAACCCAAAATATCATGGAAACAATTCACATCACGTTTGATGAGCTGACCGGTCAAATGACTCCTGGACAATCCAGTTCAGGTCCCGCTCTTCAAAACAGTCCCATTGGTTCATCCTTTGTACCAAATTCTTCTCCAGCAACTCCATATGTACCTCCATCTGAGGATGATTTAAAGCAATTGTTTGATCCTATGTTTGATGAACTCTATGAGCCAAGTGTTATTGAACTGTCAATTCCCACAACAGACGCTGCTCATATCCCTGAGAATGAAGTCAATCCTACAGTCTCAATATCATTAAGTCAAGAAACGCCTACTGCTGATCTCTCAGTCTCATCAACAAATCATCAATCTTCGAATGTACATCATGGAACTGTTTCTGGCATCAATGATGAAGTTAATCCCTTTGCTACTATTGAAGATGCTCCATTTGAAAACATATTTGCTCCTGAATCATCATCAGAACCATCTTCTTTAGGAGACATCGACTCTGCTACCTCAGTCCCTCAACAACTACCACATGAACACCTTAGAAAATGGACTCACGATCATCCATTAGACAACATCATTGGAAATCCCTCTCGTCCAGTATCCACACGGAAACAACTTGCAACCGATGCCTTATGGTGCTTCTTCAACTCCGTACTCTCTAAGATCGAACCAAAAGATGTTAAAATTGCCATGAATGAAGACAGCTGGTTTAATGCCATGCAAGATGAAATTCATGAGTTTGATCGACTTGATGTATGGGAGTTAGTACCTGCTCCAGATTGTGCTATGATTATTGCTCTAAAATGGATCTTCAAAGTGAAACTTGATGAGCATGGTGATCTGTTGAAGAACAAGGCTCGATTAGTTGCTAAAGGATACCGTCAAGAGGAGGGTATTGACTTTGAAGAATCTTTTGCTCCAGTTGCTCGAATCGAGGAAATCAGAATCTTTTTGGCTAATGCTGCTAGTAAGAACATGGTAGTCTATCAGATGGATGTAAAGACGGCATTTCTGAACGGAGATCTTAAAGAAGTCATCTACGTCAGCCAACCGGAAGGATTTGTGAATCAAGAGCATCCTACTCACGTTTATTGTTTGAAGAAGGCTCTTTATGGTTTAAAGCAAGCTCCAAGGGCATGGTATGATACGTTATCAAAGTTTCTTCTATCTACCGGATTTAGCAAAGGAGCAGTTGATCCAACATTGTTCACCAGGAAGTCAGGCAAACATTTAATTCATGTTCAAATTTATGTTGATGATATCATCTTTGCCTCGACTGACCCCAATGAGTGTGACCATTTTTCAAATGATATGGGTTCTAAATTTCAAATGTCAATGATGGGCCAAATGTCATTTTTCTTAGGACTACAAATTTCACAAAGTCCCGGAGGCATTTTCATAAATCAATCAAAATATGCAAATGAGATTTTAAAGAAATTTAGATTCGATTCTAGTAACCCTGTTGACACTCCCATGATTGAACGTACTAAACTAGATGAGGACCACTCATGGATCATGGTTGACCAAACGAAATATCGTAGTATGATTGGATCTCTGATGTACCTCACAGCTAGTAGACCAGACATCTTGTTCGTTGTTTGCATGTGTGCTAGATACCAGGCTAAGCCTACTAAAAAGCACCTTGAAGCGGTTAAACGGGTCTTTCGGTATCTCCAAGGAACCATCAATATGGGACTTTGGTACCCGAAGGACACCAGTATGTCACTAACAGCCTATGCAGATGCTGATCATGCAGGATGTCAAGATACTCGTCGAAGTACGTCTGGAGGTGATCAGTTTTTGGGTGATAAGCTTGTGAGCTGGTCTTCAAAGAAGCAAATGAGTACTTCTATTTCCTCTACAGAGGCTGAATACATAGCCATGTCATCTTGTTGTGCTCAAATCCTATGGATGAGATCCCAATTATCTGACTATGGCTTTGAATTTAACAAAATCCCTCTGTACTGTGATAATAAAAGTGCTATTGCTCTCTCATGCAACAACGTACAACACTCAAGAGCAAAGCACATCGACATTCGACATCATTTCATCAGGGAACAAGTGGAAAACGGTGTGGTGGAACTTTACTTTGTGAGGACTGAATACCAGTTAGCAGACATCTTCACCAAAGCTCTTCTTAGAGAACGTTTTGAGTTTATTCTTCCACGACTTGGCCTTAAAAGCCTTCAACCAGAAACACTCAAACGTCTTCAAGAGGAAGAAGAGGAGTAAAAGGTTTCCTTCATCTATCTCTTGTATATATCTATTCGAAAAACAAAATACAAAATTATAAAACCTTCAAAAATCAAATAGAAAAATATAAAACTTTCAAAATTCATAAATAAAAAAAATAAAAAATAAATAAAAAATAAATTCGAAAAATCCTCAAAAAATATTGTCATTTTGTCATGTTTTTCTCGATTCGATAATATCTACGGTCTTGATGCTGTCATTCAAAGAATGATACGGGACTTTAGATGTTGTTCGAATTTTCAAATATATATATATATATATATATATATATATATATATATATATATATATATATATATATATATATATATATATATATATATACTAGTGGCAAAACCCGTCCGATGGACGGGTATGACTTGTGGTTTTTATTTTTAAAATTTATTAGAGCAAATATATACTAAAAAGTAATTAAAAGTTAAATAAAATGGTTAAGATATATAATTGACAAACACGGATGACATTCCCAAGTGTAATAGTTCCCAGATCTCCATCATGTATCCAAAAATTAAAGTGTCAAAGCATTTGAAACAGTTTACATGGTACTCTTAGGAAGTAACAGAGATAATTTAATCCGCGTGTTAAAAATGTCTAATTTTTTTTTCAAGGAATATACAAAGCATATGTTTTTACTTCAAAAGCAAAATAAAGCTTTATACACGTGTGTCATTGAATTTGTGTATTATAGTTTTATAAAGCTATTGGGGTGACATTTTCTTAAAATGATAATAGGTGTTTAATAATCGGTTCCCAAGCGTGCTAGTTAAACACCTACTCCATACTATGTAAAATCAAAATGTAAAGTACTCATGCTAAAAAAACTAACACATCCTATGCATAAGTAGGCTATATCACACTGCATTACATGTTTCATAAAAGTCACAAAAAGAGCATGTATTGATCTAACATTAGTTAGCAGACCCAATACTACTCGAATGAACTTCTCCCGATTATGCATATTTATAGTTATAACTTATATATTAATAAAGAGATAGGCATGATTATAATTATTCTTTTGATAGTATTAGTCAACTGAAATTCATATTTAAGGATGGGGAGGTTAATTAATATTTTGATGGTATTAGTTTACGTTAAATATTTTATAAGAAAGGTGAGGTTGGCATACATTTTAATTGTTATTGGTGTTTTTTATTATTATTTAGAATTATTTTTTTTTATTTGAGAAATATGTAGATTTATTATTATATATTTTTTTAATTTTTTTGCAAGTGAATGTTTAATCTGTTGTTTATGGTTTGAAACGACTGGGATTTTTTTTTCTTTATATATATTGTTGCCAAATGCATGTGTTGCATGAAAAAACATAAGTTTTCTTTTTATGTAGTATTTAGTCTATATTGTTGTATAATACACATGGTTTACATTTCAAATAAATGGTAACTAATTATGTAGAGTGTTGTATTTTGATAGTAGGTAATCAACATGCCAAAATGCTCAATGTGAATATCGTTGAAATGTATAAGTTAATGAAAAATAAGATATAAAGATACCAAATTTTATATCGAATGCATGAGCAATGAAAAATAAATGAACCTTAACAGTTATAGAATAATTAAAAGGTACAAAGTTATACATAGCAATTAAAAGGTAAAAAAATGATCCTTTTACAAAAATAAGTATCGCCTTACATCTTACATTGTAAAGAACAAATAGAAATGAATGGTATACAAAACGATGGATTCTTCATATAGCTGCAACAAATGAATCCAATCATTCATCCAAAGTTATGCTTTTTTAATCCTTGGTGAACAATGACCGCCATCTAAAAAAGTATGCATTAAATAATTAGGACAACGACCGCCATCAAGTGAAGACCATATCCTCTAATGCCTTTGTAGCAAATCATGCAATCTCTCTCAAAGGAGGAGTTTAGAACAGTAAAGTATGTAATACACACACCAAACCTAATCATATGGACAATGAAATGAAAGCTTGATTCTCGAAAATCAGCAAGATCAAACTCTTGTTGGTGATGGTCTCCATAATAATTAGCAATCTCCGCAACCAATGCATATGATCCTCTTCTTCTAAAAAATAGACATATGCCTGCTTTTACAACAAAATAATAATAATCGCCATGTAAAGATACTATTTTATATTTACATATTAGCTCCTAATTTAAGCCTTCATAATCATGAATGATAATATTGAACAATATATCTTTTATATTATTGGACCTCATAAATAGATACATTAACATATGTCTTCTCAATCATGCAATAACTTCTCTAATTTCTATTTTTCATAAGATGTGTTGATGGTCCATTTTCATACCTTTCATACAGATTAAATTTCCATTCACTATCAAAAGGAGCTTTTCGGATGTTTATGCATCACTGGTGAATCTTTTCAAGCAACAATGATGCAACATGTTCTATACGGAATGCTATACATAAAACCTAGCAAAATACCCAGATAATAAAAGTCGTACAGATAGACAAAAGTTTATGAGAAGCACTTCTTTCGGCTACCTCAAGTCGGCTTTCCTAGCTTTTAGCTCTTTATTGTTCTTTGCATATAAAGGAATATGCATAAGCAACTTCTTTGAAAAGGTCAGACCGATCATAGAAGATACATAAGAATAAATAAGACTCGTTTTGTTATGGTACCAATCAAAATGAGTTATATAACAAACACAAATATGCAACGGACCTGAAGTCTAATACTGGCTTGTTGGTGATCCCTAGATTTTCATGATACAAAGCTTAAATACCATGATACAAAGCTTATATACCACATTTATGGGTTTGATTTCCATTTAGAAAGATTAAACCCATGAACCAAACAATCACATTGGGAATGAAATCGCGGAAATCCCTCTAACCAAACACCCCCTTGATTCTTATTCTTACAAAGTTTCAAGGTAGAGTTCCACATCCAATGACCGTTATCATTACTCCTAATGAATTAATAACAAATAGGTTTATGAGCCTATAAGCTTAGTTAATTGAATGGACATACATAATTAAACAACTCACATAAACAATTTCTTATAATTCAGTAAGAGATATCCTTTTTTCAGAAAGGGTTTCTTCAGCATCCACTAACACTACATCTTTATCCAATAGAAGCTTTTGTTCTTTAGTTCTCTTTTTTTCAGCTTTATCTTCTACAGTAATTCAAACAACGCTTGATGTAAACTAAGACGCATGTTATCCGATCATTAGCAATATAAGGTATTACCACAAAATGGGATATGTTTTAGGTAATAAGATACACACAAATAAAACTCAATTCTAAAAAATTACTTTCTATAAAGTGCCTCTTTGGTTCCGATTCTTCTTAATATATAAAATCTCTCTTTTCAGTTTATCTTGACACCTAACTACTAAGTTAGTTGCTTATTCACACCTTTCTAAATGATCCAACTATTATTTTTAAGCTCTTCATATAATATACTACGTACTAAACTCTCATACAACCATTCATGACCAACTCACAATTCGGCTTTCTACATAGCCACGTGACAACACATAGCATAATTCTTTTCTTCCTCAACTTAATAATTGTTTGCTTCTAATGTTTTTTTGTTATAATGCAAGCCTTGAAAACTCTCATGTTGTACTTAGTTATTGTATCTAAGATCTGAGATGTCTTAGAAGTAATATATATCTCTGTTTGATGTGATGCAATCAATGATTTCCAAATGGTAGTCCATCTATGTTTTTGTGAGCTTCAAAGTTAGGAGCCTTTCAACTACAGGTTTAAAGCTAGAAGTTTTGCATTCTTTTCTTCTTGGGAGGGAATTGGTCAATGGTGTGCACAACTATATAAGTTTGAATTCCAGTTTTATACTTGTTTTCATGGTCTTCAACCAGTTTGATATATAACCCTTGCGACCATGATGAAAAAAAGAGATGTGACCCAACTTCTTAGACATGCACTTGTTATTGTGTTTTGGGTGACATGATCACGACTGTTGCTTACTGAATTACTTACTCAGGATATTGTTTCTTACCTATAAGGAACATCACTAAAGTAGTCAATTGAAAATATCATTGTTACAACTTGCAAGGCTACTTTCAATCATATTAACTGTCAATCTTCTTCCCAGAAAGATAGTAATTTATGTATCTCTAAAAATTTAACATAAACACTTTAGGGTTGTGCTTAGCAGAGCCTAAACTTCCCTAGTATTTTTATAAGGACACTTCACAAAACATATTACGTGTCCTAAATTTTTCGATACGTAAAACTACTACACCACCTAAATGTTAAGAAATGCATATAAACTAAGAGGTGGATGAGGAGTTGACTGAGTTTTAGACCCTTTTCATCTTTTTGTTGTTGTTTGTACCTTGGATAATATAAAGACAATCAATATTATTGGAGAAGTTTATATATGACAATCAATATGTCATATATAAACTTCTCCAATCCTTAAGTTAACCAAAATGAATAGCCATAACCACATATCCACCTTTTTTTGGAGCATTTGGAAAGGTCTTGTGACCTGTAATCAAACTTAAATTGTAACCATTTTCCTCATTAGGTATCAAACGTAAACTTTATCTGTGTTCCTCATAAGAATAGCTCATGGTTATATATGTATAATGGCCTCTTTTAATCCAATGCCTTAAACTTACCATCACCAGTTTTGTTATTTCTCTCATTATCAACCTACGTTTAAATTCAAATCAATTGAAACCCATTGGATTAATCTATTTATATCAATGGCCAAACCTAATATACTCAAAATCAAAACAATTGCTTGTCATGATCAATATTCATATCTGCTGTAACTCTTTTCTTTACATCAATGGTTGTTGTAAGGGGTATAATGGGTCACTTTTTGATATTTATATGATTCAAAACATATACTTTAAACAATTGAAATATTCTTATGCATCAAGTAAACTATACCTGAAAAGAAGTGGAAGGTGAAATGGCTTGTCTGATGGTCTTTTTGGCTCATTGAGCTGGTCAAGTGCTTCAAGTAAACTTTGTTGACCTCTCAATCATGCTATCACCCTCGAAACCAAAGACAAGGACAAATGGAAGTTGCCATATCTTAAAAGAAGTCGAAGACGAAATGGCTTAAGCTTAGGTTAGCATTAGCATCATTTTAAGAAGCACGGTTCTCTGAACCTGGATTATCTTCAACAGAAATTTAGAAGTTGTTAATGCTTTTCTTACTAAATATAGCTAGCTTAAAAGTTACTGGTTAAGGTTTCAAAGCTACATGTGTCCAAACTTTTGCATGTTTCAGTGGCCGCTAAGATGACATGCTCGGCTTCATCAATGATCTCCCTCTCTTCATCATTATCCTATTCCATGGGAGGTTACATCAGTGGATGGTCGAGGCTACTGGATGTTGTAAAAGGAAGAACCTTTTTGGGCGGGCTTGTTTTGTGAATATCGTTTACAAAAATTAAGTAAAGTAAATCAATCATAAACATACCAAATTATTATCAAATGCATTAACAACGATAGATGTATCTTTAAATTTACATTAAAAAGCTTCATTATCAACTAAAAAGTGCTATAAAGATAATATAATACAATATACATAGCTCAAATCCCTTTGTTACACAAACCTGCAGATCAAATAATTTGTGATATGAGTTAGATTGATCAAAGACGATTAGCTATCTATTACCATAGATGATTATTATCACGAAATTCAAAACGTCCTATATGAAGATTAGACGGACGGGCGGAAATTACAAAGCTTTAAATTGTTTCATATTCAACAACATCAGGAGTGTCATATAATACATGTATCATGTTTTCAAAACTACACTTCTAGGGATAGCTGTGACAAAAAGGGTGGCAAAATGCTCAAAAAAGGGTATTATAATAGTAGGTCTAAACAGTTAGGCTTGACTCCAAACACATTTTGTCCAAACCTTGGTCAACCTTCTCAATAGAACTTTATAAAAAAGGTATGCAGTAAAAGTAAGCTTTGGGTTACTTCGACACATTTGACCCACTTCAGTTTTATTTGACTCGTGGCAGACAAAATCCCGGTTAAGCAATTGGTAGATATCGCCGCTCTTATCTTGCACAGGGCTTGTTCCAAAATAAGTAACACATAACGAAATAAGTCTCTTGGTTTATTATTAACTATTGTAAAATAAGAACGATAGAATGAGCATACATAAGTTATCATCAGTTATGATCATATAGAATCAGAACCTGGATTCTGTTAAGTTTCTATTCACACATGACTAACAGTTTGGAATTTGGAAAGTGAATTGCAAATAACTTTTCCCAAGATCTCATCTTAGTGCTTAGCTAGGCGAGCCTGCTACTTTAGGCTGGTTCAATATAATCATTTTCCTTTTTTCTTGCAAATTAGATAAGTAGCGTACCGTTTGCATTCATGCTGACCTATGTTGTTCCATTGTGTTCATAACCCGACTTTAGGTTGGTTCGATATAATCATTATACTTTTTTCTTGCAAATTAGATAAGTATCGCACCGTATGTGTTCATGACAACCCATGTTGTTCCATTATGTTCATAACCCGATAGCTTGCACGAAATCTCTACGGGGAGCAAGTCTTCCTACAACAAAAATTTTAATGCAGTTATTGAATAAGATGCAAACAAATCTTGCACCAAATTTCTGAATAATGTAAACCCACATATATCTTAGTAATTGGTATCAACCTGCTATGACCCGTTACTCAATCAATACCAAATTACATGCATCCTTGAGATAAAGCATACATGACTACAATCACACATGAAGCACCTGCGCACAACTGGTCAGGCCATTCTCTAAGGGGATTTCGAAGGGTTGTGCAAACCATCTAATAATAATTAAGCCTTAGCAATCAAGATACATACCTTGAACTGCAGAAACATGATGACAAGTTAAGGGCTTAAGGCCATGCAATTCTTTATATAACAATAAGTAAGACAAACTTTGTTTCCGCTTATCGTATATGACTTTAAATAGAACAAATACAATTGTATTTACCACCAGTAAATATACATCATCAGCTCTTTGAGTCATCAATTAATTTTGTAGAAATTAGTTAATCTTTTTCCATCAACCTCTTTAGTGAAAAACCTTCTCATGTAGTCTCTATATGTAAATTCCTTGTGAACCGCTGGTTTTTGAGTAGATATCAGTTCTGGGAACGTTCCATATAGTTTCTCTCGTATGCTTGGGTTCATAAAGACAACAACTAAGACACGTGCACCTTCTTTAGGATTTGCCAATACTCTATGCTCAACACTTTTATACTCATCGTTTGACATCATCTGTGAAATTGTATAATTTCAAAGTTGTATCATAACTATATACAGCTAATAAATTTACATATGTTGGTTGGTTAATCTAGCATTAATTAAATTAAGGTTTAGAAGTTTTACTATTAGTAACATGAAAGTACCAGAAGCATATTATGGATGTTGATAAGAATGGTACCACGAATTGCCTCGACAGCAGCCCAGTCTTCACCACATTTGCCCTGCAATAATCCTCCAACCTCATTTTGCACCAGCACGGTTAACACCCCTGGATCAGTGTGTGGAGTTATCCCCAGCGTGAGCTCTAGCTGTGGACACTGAGAGTAGCAATGGGAAACACTTACTCTCCCTTCCGAGCACGTCAACTTGTCACTTTTTACTCCCAATCCTCCACATAAAATTAACATCAACTCATCTCCTAAAATCACCACCGCTTTGTCCCAATCCTTCAGTGTATGCCTACACATCTGCAGCACCGCCTCCCAATCTGGCTCGATGGTTGAAATCCTCACCTGTACAAACATAAATATCTGGTTCTGAATGTTGCTATGGATCACTATTTAAAACCCCAAAATATGGCATTACAAATTCCATAAGCTCATAAGATGATAAAAGAGAGCTCATCGACTAATTAAAGGGTGTCTGCATTAGCTTCTCTTGGGAGCTTATTTGCTTTATTGAAATCGGAAGCGACTCGCGTATAATAAAAGCACTGTTCGACTTGCCCGCTGCCGTACTCGGACCATTTACGACAATTTGAAAGCCCAGAACCCATTGTGTATCTGAAAATTTTGTAGCCTCTGTACTTACAGACCTATCAATGGCAGCGTAACATCACAGAAAAAACCAAACACACCTAATATTAAGAAAACACAACTGATAAAATAGTGTAAAAGATGCAATCTCGTACCTTGATTCATCAGTAGTAATACGAATCCAGTAGCAACGATCATCAAAATTAGTTATGTAGACCATTGAAATATATCGACATAAAAGGATTTTCTGGACCTTATCAAACAAAACTTTCTGACAAAAATACAAATTCAAATGAATAAAACCCATTATCATCAACTGATTTCAATTCAGTTACACTCATACTAAGTTGCTAAGTTCCACGTACTGGTAACATGTATGGATGACCTAATCATTAGTCAAGACAGACCCACCAAGCATTATCACCTTAAATTCTACAAAAAGCTCTTTTTTGATATCGTACTGGTTATCGCCAAACATACACAAAAAGTATTCAGAAAGATTTTGGAAGAACTAATGCTATGTGGTAGAAGATGAACATGAAGCGGAGTAAAAGTACCTTTTTGATACCAAATTGAATCAGGGGGCTATGTCGGGGAGATTCAAACTGAGACACATACAAATATATTGCCCGCTTGTATCACACCTATTGCATTAGAGTATTCTAGTCTTTTTCATGGTTATCCTTCCCTTGATCCATTTTTGTATACGCATAGCCGATATGTGTAGCAAAAGTAAAATGAATCCACGAACCAGATTTCACCATAATTAAGGTGAGACTATACTGCTAACATGATGTTGGATCATAATCACATGTTAAAATGTCCACATAGGGCCAGGAGTCACATCATTCAAATAGATCCTTTGGCCACCAGATTCAGTTTTAGGCGTATTTGTGTTTTCTGTTTAGGATTCTAATGTGCAGCGTTTATAACGCGTCTTCCTTCTTTCAAGTGCTTCACAACAAGCCTAGACAACCAAGTCAATACGACCCATAAAAAATGTGAAAGCAAGATAACAAAAAAATATGCATGAAGTGATCCCATGAGTTATCCCTTTCCATTTAAAGCACCGTTTCATATATTTTAGGCTTTATAAAAGAAGGTTGATCTATTATATAATTTATATTTTGGGCTTTATATTCAAGTATTTTTTCCTCATAACTTCTTTAAATATGTAGGAAGACCAAACTCTTACCTAATAAATGACCACGGTTATAACTCTCAACCAGCTGAAGCACTGCTGAATGAAAAATCGCCACATGGGGTTTGGAGTTTGGAAACAAAGTATATTCATAGTTTGGGAAACAAAAACTCTCGAACCAAACTGAATAGGTCATGAATGGTCATTCATGAGCATTTCTGAATGGATTTTTAAATGCTATGCTAATTAATCAGAATATAGATAAAGGGATCAAAATCATGAATGTTCTTACAATCTTAAAGTTGTTGTAAACTTCATAATTTCCTAGTTCAGATGGCAAGGAACCAATCATATTATTTGTGCCTAATGACTTGCCATATAAATATATAGTAAATAAATTTAAATCAACAAAAAGCAAGAAATAAGAAAGTAAAAAAGATGAACATGTATTGATCTAACATTAGCAAGCAGACTCAATTCTGCTCGAATGAACTTTTCCAGATTATGCATTAATAGAAAGAAAAAGAAGATAAACCTGTTGGAAGTGAAAGTGATGATCCTTCTTCACCCATTGTTGACTGAGAAACCGTTAGAGTGGCCAAAATTACATAAAGTATCCAATTTTCAATCTACATGAATCAATTGATGATATTATTCTACTAACTAAAAGTTAATAATCAGATAAATTTGTGCGACAGAACACATGGGTTCCTGAACATTTTTATAAATAAAAGAGCGATATAGTTTGTTAAATCTGCTTACCTGTTATGATAATATTGAAGCAAAACAGCAACTTAAAACGCGACTAACCATTGGCCATGCCATTAATGATGGAATCCCGTTTGCCCCAGTTAAGAACATGTTTTTTCTTCCATCTTATATAAACAAAATTACACATAAATAAACCAATACACATTATAACAATTGACAACAATATAAATAAACTAAAAAAAAAAGAAAAGGGCGAGGTTAACTACAATGGATTACCGAAAACAGAAAAAGCAAATAACATATGTTCCAATGAATCATCCTTGGTCTTTCTTTGTCACTATGTGTCGATTTGCAAGTAACGACAAAAATAGGACATTCACCTAGAAATCATAATGCATGTAACGACAAAAAAACGCATAATGCATAAAGTTTATTACCTTTTCGTTGGCTAAAATCCTATCAATTTCCTATTTTGACGTTATATTGCCATTCTGGTCACGACGGGCACCAATCATAAGAGGATCGATGTTTAGTCATCAATGCGTCAAACGAACAACTGAGATTATCGTAAACACTGTAAAACAGGTAAGAACTAAGACCATATAAAGAAAATAATGGGGATTGTGAGTATTGATAAAGATCAATCAATAGTATTAGCTGAATCCTTACTGCTAATCTCACAAACACAGGTTGTAATTATCATATACATACATATGATATGATTTGATGATTACTTCAAGCAACTTACTCTTAAAGCTGATCAATAGAAGTTTTCAACTTGTTTTCGAGGACACCAATTCTCTCTTCACAAGCTGAGCTCTCACCCTGTGGAAAATGGAATTTATATCTAGTAAAACTAACCAAAAAACAAAGGAACTGAATTACACCAACCTCGAGTTTCTTTGACTCAACTGTCAAGTCTAACAGCTTCTGTTCTCAACGTTTGCGTTTTAACTTTGACCAAATAACATAGAAGCTTTGACACTATTTGTTCAAATGTATTTGTAAAACCTTAAAGCTATTATCAAGATTCTAGCAAAAAAACTTAGGGTCCTCAAACAAATTAAAAGCCATCATACAAAATTGAAAGTGTATGCATGACTAAGATAAATTATTTTATATCCTTAAAAAAACAATTATGATATGTCAAGCCTATGTAAACATTACCTGCTGCAGATGTTCTTCAGCCAAGTATGGTGACAACCTAACCACTATGTACATGTTGTTTTTCCAATCATCACCAGAAGATCATGGCATCATTCCCCACTCTCGTCATGTGTTTTCAAAATCAATTTATCTTGACATAAACAAAACATGATAATGAGTTTGGAGCCTACTGGTGAATTTGTTTGGGTGTTTTTTGTTCCCGATTTTTGTTTTAGGGTTTTCTGTGATTTTGCTTGGAGGAAGGGATATCGAATAATTATGGTTTTTGTTCTAGGGTTATTATTATTGAAATAAGTTGATGTAGCTTTATCAATTAAGATTTGGATAAAAAACAACAAAAGTTCTATTGTTCCAGTGGTTAAGACGTTTGTTAGTGTTAGTAGAGATCCAATGTTCAAATCCAGTCCACTACATTTTTACACGAATTTTATCTGAATTTTAGCTCAATTAAAGTGTGTTTCGATGGAATTATGATGACATGGAAATATGACTTGGCATTATGGGATGCCAAGTGGCATTATGACGTGGCATGCCTCCTCTTATATATAATGTATAGATATATATATATATATATATATATATATATATATATATATATATATATATATATATATATATATATATATATATATTTATATATTTGGGAGAAAGAGAAATGATGGTTTATTGTCATCTCAGGCAGTAACTCGCTTTTTAAAGAAAGAACAGAGCCACACTTTATCATGTTTTCAAAATTCCATGCTCTGATTCTATAAACATTTATCTGCTGAAAACTAACTGCTTTAAAAAATAACTAGTACTCTATTTTTGATAATCATCTGGACATTTGTCAAAATATCTATCTCTCAATCAACAACCTTTGTCATTGATTGAGGGGGAGAATAATTTCAATTAAATTAAAAGGTTATTTGTCATTCAATTATTTTCAAAAGATAATCATGCATGTTTAATTCAATGGAGTATAAAGTCTTAAAATCCGATCCTTATCAGATAAAACGCTTTCATAATCAAGTCACAATTCTCCTTAAAAGCTTTCAAAATCAATTTAAATCTACAGAGATCACAAATCTCAAATGATTTGATAATTGTGATCGGGGGAGAATTTGTGATTTAAATTGGATTTAAACTAATAATTCGGTAAATGGTTTTATAAGGATTTACAAGCTCTCCTTCCCACATGTGCCAAACGATTTCAAATTTTTCATACACATGTTGAGGGGGAGCATCTATCTTAAACCACAATGATTTGAAACATGATCATTTATCTCAATATCCAGGTTCCCTCTAGTATGTGCAAAACTCTTTTCAAACCTCGAGGTACATATTGAGGGGGAGAAAAACTTTAAAAACCTCATCTTTCCCCAAAATGCTTTATCTACTTGATTTGATTAGGGAAGTGATGTTGATATCTTTTAGAAAATGGAATTCAAAGAAGTTAACTCTTTCTCTTGCCTCCATGTGCAAAACGATTTCAACACTTGATGCACATGTTGAGGGGGAGCTCTTGTTCTAAAAATATCAAAAACAATTCAGGTACAAAATGCTTTGATAATATATCATAAGTATCTGGATTGATTTTCAAATGGTTTTCAATTGGTTCCAATGGCAGATGAACAATATCAAATAGACCGACCAACTTTACTTTATGAATGGTGATATAAGGATGCTAAGGTTAGGTATTTGTTCTCATGATCCGCCAGAATCGGAGGGATCTACCCAGGGACAATCCACTAGATAGTGTAGAAGTCCTTAGGTATATTGAAAAAAGGAGAAGAATGAGATATGGGAAGAGTGCGGACTGAGACTAAGCTAGTACTGGAATAAACCCAACAAGGTTCTAGCTATGAAGTCTCGGTAAGCACTGAAGGGGTTGAAGAATTAAAAAGAATTGAATGAGAAAAGGGTGAAAACAAATAGCCCTCCATTTATTCAACCTTAGGGCAGATACCGGGTTCAATTCATATGCTACTGATGGTTACCAAGGTAACATCGGTATTGAAGACAAGACGTCATGGACCCAGTGACGCACTGCACTTCAACTTCCCAAACCACTCAAGTTCCTCTTAAAAGGACTTGTTTCATTCTCACGGGGAACCGACATTATCTATCGACTTTCTCTTAGAGATTGTTGATATTGAAGAAGGAGACCCTCTCCCTAGTCTCCGGCACAGGATCCAAATATGCACAAATTGAGTCTAGAGCCACGAGATCATCCATAAATCTCATTAGGACACATTCAATGAAGACTCTCTGTTTCACACAATGTGGAAAGAGAGATTATATCTTGAGTCCTATGCATTATCCTTGTGGTATTGCCAGAACATCCGAGTGGTATGCAAACATATTCACTATGAAGATGGAAAGCCTTCTGGAGCCAACATCAAAGAAGTTCCTGGTAGGTGGCATGTGAGATCTATTCAATAGATAAACCATGTGACAACTGAACAGAAACAATGGGGCGATTCAATCCTTTGAATCAATCCTGGTTCAGGTTATGGTTTGATGGATACCTTTGAAAAACCGGTCTTTGTGCTTAAAAAACTCTTTTCTTTAGCATTTCGACCGTGTACGAATATTTCAAATCAAAAAGGTGATTATGATTGATAATTGATTTTCATTAAAACCTTCGTTGTATTGGAAAAACAATTTCTATTGTGCGATACACGATTGCTTTTCAAATCTATTTTCATCAATCTCTATTCGCTGGTTCACTCACTCCGTGTTGTCTTCTTTGAGACGTTCCGGTTTGAGAACAGCTAGATCAACTGCGAAACCCTGTCAAGTAGATTCTTAGGAATCCTACCTGATCACAGGCAATACTTGTACTGATCAACGGGGAACCATGGGCCGTGTACCTCAATTCAACGAAAGTGATCAAAGACACTTTCATGCGCTTTATTGCTAACTGTTTTATGCAGGTACGCCCTACGTTTGCAGCTGATCAGAATGATGCGGTCAATCCATAGCCGCATGCTCGCACTACACATTCATCTCAAAAGAAATCATGATTAGTGCATCAATGACTCTGATATTTTCACTCCATGCTTCTGCTACGCTGCTGCCAATATCATGAATCAACAAAAGCTTCCGCTACTCTGATGAGAATATTTCATGATCCAGAATGTGAGCATGTCGGTCCGAAAATCACAACATCACATAATACCAACGACACAATGGATGTCTCAGAGATTTTTGTTAGCTGATGATCTCAAAAGGTGGCTCAAAATTATTATCACGTGGATCAGAAAAAGACCTACACTTGGATTAACCAGACATGCAATGAGAAGAATCAATGACTACGAGCTTCGGAGCAAAGTACCACATCAAGAATGCAAGAACAATTGTTAATGTAATATCTGTTTGTATTCAATGTAATTTTAATATATGTTTGAGGTGACCTCCCTTAGGGGGAGATTGTTAGGAATTAGAAATTCCAGGTATTAAAGAGTCGGTCACCTCAAGTATATGTAATCGTTAGAAAGCTCGTAGTCATAGTTCTTTTAAGCTAAGTAGTATTTAGTTAAGTAACACCGTGGAGGACGGACGGGTCTTTACCCACTGTATGCCTGATCCACAGCCCGTTGTGTGGCGTTTTATTGTAAGACTATAAATACTCTCTACCTTCCAAGGTAAAGAGTTGGAGCTCATAATAAGATTTTTCTTTCTCACACTAAAGTTCCCAAACCTCTAACTTTCTCTCTCTAAAACCTCTTGTACGCCTACTTTGTGTCATGGTTTGATGTGTATGTGAAATCCAATATATTTCACTTATACCTCCTTCACATTTTTCCTTTCAGCAGCATTATCATCTGCACCATCTTGACGAGGTCTCTTGTTTCCTTAATGTGTAGCCCCACCTTTGCACTTAGGGGTACATGATGCTTTATCAAGCAGTCCGTGTTGTATTTCCTTCAAATTGTTTAACCTCCAACTTTTTTTGAGCCACTGCACCATCATAGTTACTATCCTCAATAACCTCATCTTCACGATTTTCTTGATCTCCCTGTAGTTTCATGTCAAACCAAACACGCTTTTAAACATGGACTCCTGTTTTTACATCAAGACCAAGTTTTTTGAACCTAACTTGTTTAAAACCTCCATGCTTTTGTACAACAAACCCATCGAGCCTTTCGATGTTAAACCTAGTACTCGTACTAGCCATTCTTCTTTATACCTTGCTATCATCTCTAGTGAGTAATCTCATAGAGTTGTTGTTTCTAGTAGCAGTTTTGGAACCTCCCATAGGTCTCAGTCTTCTGCTTTTACATCTAATGTGGCTAATAAGGGAATTTTTAGAGGCTTCAAACCTCTAGGTATGCTCCCAGGCCACCTGATATGTTTACCAGAAGACAAGCTGGGGGTCCTAATCAGGTTTGTGAGCATTGTGGGTTTAATGGTCACACTGTTGACAAATGTTTTAAATTGATTGGATACTGTGTTGATTTTGGAAAAAGGAAGTCTAGGCAGAATTTTAAAGGAAAAAGTGTTTCTAATAACAGCTCTGTTGGGTCCAGTTCTTCCTCTGGTTTTATAGATGAACAGTTATCTATTCTTATATCTCTTATCAAGGATAATTCTATTAATGAAATGGGTGTACATGCCAATATGGCAGGTACTATTTTTAACTCTAGCAAAACTTCAATGCAAACTTTGACAGATTTTTTTGTTCAAACAGTAAGATGCATTCCAATCATATTACAAATGGATTGATTACAGATTCTGGGGCAAACCAGCATATGACATATACTAATAATTTTTTGGTCAATGTTTTGATATTTCTCTTTTAAAATTAAGGTCTCTCATCTCTTTAAAAACTTGACTTTATTTGATGTGTTGGTTGTGCCTGAATACCGTGTTAGCTTAATGTATGTGCATACGGTTGCTAAGGATAGTAAATTGATTATTGCATTTAATGAGGTTAACTATTATATCTTAAAACAGGATTTGAACGCAGAGAAAATATTGGGGACTGGTAGACAATTAGGTGGTTTATACTACTTTAATGGAAATCAAGGTAAATAACTTATAGGTTCATTTGTTATTTTTTTTATTTTTTTTTTATCTAAATACAATTGGCATTGCAGACTTGGTTATCCTGCATACCAAGTTCTCAATGTCTTAAAACCAAATCTGTTTTTTGAAAACAATGAGTCACATACTATTTGTGATATTTGTCAAAGGGCTAAACAAACAAGGGAACCATTTCCTCTAAATGATCATGTTTCTATTTTGGTTTTTTACAACTTAATTAAAAACCACTTTAAAAAACTAATTAAAATCTCTTTAGGAGTGACAATGGGACATAATTTTTTAATCAAAAGGTTTACTGAATTTTGTAAACATAATGGTATTGTGGAGAGAAAACATAGACATCTTCTTCATGTTTCTAGATCTCTTCTTTTTTTCAGGGAGGGATTCCTTTGAATATGTGGACTGAATGCATTCTAACTACTACCTATTTGATCAACAGATTACCTACCTCTATGCTGGAAAATCTCCTTCTGAACTTGTTTATAATAGAACACCTTTTCTCAAGTATTTAAGATCATTTGACTGTTGTGCTTATGCTACTACCTTAAACAGTCATGATAAATTTGGAAGTAGACATGAAAAATATGTCTTAATTAGATATTCATATTTCAAAAAAGGATACAGGTTGTTTAGTCTTGATAATAAACAGATTTTTTTTCCAGAGATGTAAATTTTTTTGAGAATATTTTTCCTTTTAAACAAGAATCTAATAAAACAAATGATCAATCTCTTCATGACTTAAACCATTTGAATTTTTTCAATTCTGACCTTCTTGATGATCTTCCTGAAATGCCTTATGACGAAGAGAGAAGGAATACCAGCTCTAAAATGCATGTCATACCTCCACCTAATCTAGGTAGTTCTTTAAAACCTCAAAATAAGGGTGATGGGGGAATTCTTAGGGTTCTGTTTCATCTGCCAGTGAGGGTGAGAGGTCTGCAGCCTCTAAGGAATATAATATTGGTTCTGATGGTGATGGATTTCAAATTCATCCTTAGGAAGAGTTTTATCAAGATGTTGTAAATCAACCACAAAGTGTTAGAAGATCTTTAAGAACTTCTGTTTTTTCGAGACTTTTTTATGATTTTATTATTGATTCTAAAGTCAAATACGGTTTGGAAAAATATGTCAATTATTCAAATATGTCTAAGGAAAATTTTTGTTTTGCTTTTGTATTAAATAAAACATTGAGCCTAAAACGTTTTGGGAAGCTTCCAAGCATACACATTGGAATAAAGCTATGAATGCTGAAATGGAAGCTCTCTATAAGAATAATAATTGGGAATTGGTTGATCTCCTTGATGGGAGAAAAGATATTGGTTGTAAATGGGTTTATAAGATCAAATATAAGTCTGATGGGGAAAATTGAAAGATTTAAGGCTAGGTTAGTTGCTAAAGGTTACAATCAAAGGGATGGAATTGATTTTGATGAAACCTTTTCTCCCGTTGTTAAAATTGTGACTGTTAGATGCTTAATTAACTTAGTTGTGCAGAATAAATAGTCTTTATCTCAAATGGGTATTAACAATGCCTTTTTATATGCGAATTTTTCTGAAATTGTTTACATGTCTTTACCTCTGGTTATTTTTCATATGATGAACAAAGAGTTTGTAAAATGAACAAGTCTTTATATGGTTTAAAACATGCTCCTAGACAGTGGAATGCTATACTTACTTCTGCACTTATTGAAAATGGATTTATGCAAAGTAAAAGTGATTATAGTTTGTTTACTAAGTCTAGTGGGAATGATTTTGTTGCTATGCTTGTTTATGTTGATGATATCATTGTTACTGGAAACATTTTACTTGAAATTAACAAGTTTAAGGAGTTTCTTAAGACTTAGTTCATGATTAAAGATTAGAAAAGTTCAAATATTTTCTTGGCATTTAAGTCTTAGAAACACCTAATTGTATTTGTTTTTCCCAAAGGAATTACTGTCTTGATTTAATTGATGAATTTGGTTTGCTTGCTGTAGAACCTTCTATCATTTCGATACAACCTAATGTTGCATTGTCTAGTGAACCAATTGCTAGTGATCCTAAACTTAAAAATGTTACAGAGTATCAAAAATTGATTGGTAAGCTTATTTACTTTACTACTACCAGACCAGATATTGCTTATACTGTCTCTTGTCTTGGTCAGTGCATAATCCTCTAAAGTCTCATCTAGACATTGCTCTTAAGGTAATGAGGTATTTGAAAAGCTTTCCAGGTAAGGGTTTAAATATGTTTAAAAGTTTTGTATCTGGTATTAATCTTAAAGCATACTCAGATAAGGTGTATTGATACTAGAAGATCTGTAATCGGGTATTGTGTTTTTATGTGTGGATCACTAGTTTCTTGGAAAAGTAAAAAACAAAGTACCATTTCTAAGTAATCAACAAAATCAAAGTATTGATCTCTTGCTTCTGTGAATTCTGAGATCAATTGGATCTTAAAAATCTTAAAAGGTTTAAAGTGTTTTAATCTTTTACCTGTTAAGGTATTTTCTGACAATAACTCGGCAATTAAAATTGCTGCCAACCCTATCTTTCATGAAAGAACTAAGCACTTAGAAATTGATTTACACTTTCTTAGAAAAAAAAGTGGTTTATGGGGTTATTGAGACTGTAAAGATAGATATTGCTAATGGTAGATATTCTAACAAAAGGGTTGGATACAAAACAATATAATCAAAGACCAAAGAATTGTAAAGATAGATATTGCTAATGGTAGATATTCTAATGGTAGATGTTCAAAGTTTTTAAATTGTCAATGTACTGCTTGTGTCAAGTTATCAAAGACCAAAGAATTGGAGTACATATATTTGAGTCTTGCCCTAGAAAACTAATAACACAACTCAGCCGATTTGATATTTCTCTCTCTCAAAACACATATACCATCTCTCATTATTCTCTCCATTTTTGATCTTTTATCAATTTGCTGATTCAGTCAGTTTTGTTTCTTGTAATAAAACAATCATCATACTTAGATAATAGTCCAAAGCGTGAGTAGCAATGGTGGAATTTGGTTGGTTTGGTTGGTTTCTGATTAAGATCAGAACTTGTGATCTTGTAAGTTTGAGGGTTTGTTGTTTGTTCTTGAATTGATATTCAAGAACTAGGTTTGATATAAAATTTGTTTATACTAGTTCAAACCCCGTCCATTTGCTCATATAACATCCAATCCATGGTGCGTTGTCTCAATACTATATGAACACCATGTATAACAATATTACCTTTATGGGGAAATGATCGCTACTGTCAACAACAACCAACTTGCCTACTGCCTTTCATTTATCTATATCTAAATTATTTTTTTAGCACCTTTTCATCACCAAATGAAAAGGAAACAACCAAATAAATGTGAAAAGAAAGGTGACATCATGCAATTGAATAAGAAGAAAGGGTATGGGAAAAAAAAAGACGAATAGGCTTGCGACTGCAGACAAGTTGGTTGCAGCAGCAACGATCATTTCCCTACCTTTATATACACTCAAAATGTACTAATGATATGGTGACATTGATAAACTTATATTATGGTGACATTATTCCCTTTATGCATCAAAATTCAAGAAAAAGAAAAGTGTAGCCCTACGTTAATTACTAAATTATGCAGGGAAGCAAAGAATACGCAAGCGAGCAAATTAATATTGGACAATATAACGGCCTAAGTTCGAATGTGAGTTGTGTTTATTAAGGTTTCTAGTATCTTTTATATTGTGATATAAATACATATCAATAATACAATACCTTTCATGAAGGTTTTCATTATTCAACATGATATCAAAGTGAGTCTGGTAATCAGACCTAGGTGATTACGTTGAGCCGCTTCTCCTAAGCCATCCGTCAATCCATTGTCACCACCCTTTTATCCCTTATCAATAATAATAATAATAATAATAATAATAATAATAATAATAATAATAATAATAATAATAATAATAATAATAATAATAATAATAATAATAAACGAGAAAATGGGGTTGGTGCTTCTGGATCTTCCTTTGATGATGCCCTGCATGTTTTTAACGAGAAAATGGAGACCGACCTTTTGGGTAACTCTTGTGAGATTGATGCCCCCAAACTCATGAAGAAATTGGCAGATTTATATTTCACACGTGTCACAAAAGAGGCTGAATCCACCTTCTGCTTATCTGCTAGACAGATGGCCCTATGCAGATCGCAAATGGAAGACCATACTTCAGACTGGCTCAGAGTAGTCCCGATAGTTCGGCTGGGGCAGACTATGAATGCTAAAACCTACCGGTGTGTTTTATGCTATCGTCTAGGTGTTCCCCTTTTCTCCACTCAGATGCCGTGCTCTGCTTGTTCCAAGGTTTTTATGGGTGATATCTATGGGGATCATGTTGTATCATGCGCATGTATTATTGGTATTAAACATCGACATAATGTGGTGCTTGATATCTGCTCCTGGGTAGGGGTTTCGGCTCGTAAAGAAGTTGATATCGGGCTCTGCGGAGAGAGGGACAAACACCTACGCCCAGCTGACTTGTTACTTTACTCGTGGGAGAGAGGCCTTGATGTGTGTGTTGATCTTACTGGGTCATCGCCCTTGACGCAAACTGGTATGACTGACTTTGTGGCAGGGCGTGCCGTGATTGAAGCTGCACAACGCAAACGTGTCAAGTACGAAACCAAATGCGCTGATATTGGATATAGGTTCATCCCCTTCTCTTTCTCTTCTTTTGGTGAACTTGAGAAGGAGGCGGTGACCCTGCTGAAGCGAATCCGAAAGTTCTCGGTCACTCAATGTATTGGTGCGCGTGGTGCTAACTATATTTTTATTAGGGTTTGTTTTGCTATTGCTAGAGGAGTGGGGGCCCAGTTAGTCTCTCGGCTCCCCACTAATTTCTTGTAATTTCCTATGATTTTCTAATGAAGTGATGTTTTTATAAATAATAATAATAATAATAATAATAATAATAATAATAATAATAATAATAATAATAATAATAATAATAATAATAATAATAATAATAATGTTTCGCTTTTATTTTTGTGTTTTTTTCTTTTGTTGTTGTTGCATGATGAAGATTAATCTCAACTTGATATCGGATGTCGTCATCAAAATTAATTATTTGCTCTACTGCTTTTCCGTTGCTATCACTTTATTTTACTTTTGCTGCTGCCGATGAAAATTTGTCTCAGCCTCCTGTCAAGTGTCTTCATCAACAAAATTTTTATTGCTTTAATGTTTATTTAGTTTTTTACTTTAAACCGAATTTTCGCGATTTCGTCGTTAAAATTGCGAGAGGGTATTAGACAATATAACAACCCAAGCCTGGGTGTGAGTTGGATTCATTAAGATTTATACTATCTTCTATGTTTCACTATAAAAACATATCAATAATACAATATGGGGCTTTCATTATTCAACGGTCAAGACCTCAAAAAATGAAATGTCTTCACCGTTTAATACACGTTTCATAACTCTACACAAGTCTTCGCAATTTTTAATGGATCATCTAAGAATCCTTACGGATTTAAGAGCTTTCTAATCATGGGCACTTTGTATTTTATAAGTAATAGCTTATTGACCCGTGGAATCACGGGAATTTTTTAAGTAATTATTTATTAAGAAGTTACGTGTGTGAATAAAGTAAGAAAACACAACGAACGTAAATTGTTTTCATTATTTTTTTAAGGGAATAATAAGTGATAAGTCAATGATTTGATAAACAATTCGGTTTGTAACTATTAAAATAATAAACGTGCATGTTTCATTTTCTTCAACGGGTAGTTAGTCTTGAACTGCACTGCCACAACAACTTTGTTGGCACCATGGAGCACTAAAGCAAGCCTGTAATATCAAAGCATTTGACATCAGCATATCCAAAAAAAAGAAAAAAGAAAATAAATTATACTTGTTATGTTCCAGTGCAAAATAATAAAAAGAAACTATACTTGTTATGTTTTACCATTCATTAGCCTACAACACATTAGTATAGACATTGAGCGAAACCGAAACTTAAGGCATGGGTTTTGAAAGAAGATACCAAAAGGAAAGAAATAACAAATATCATACACATTATCACTCATTCAATTAACTATAAACGCGGTCTCGTATCACTTACTCAATCAGACTCTTTATAGCAATTAATAATCTACTTTTCCAGATTTGTTGTATGGGCCATTTATGTAACCTGTCAAAATTAGTTTAGGTCAACAGACCATTTATAAGTACAGGCCTGGGGTCAGGGTGTTCCCGCCAATCTACACCTTTTGTGAAATTTATAAGTACGGGCCAGGCCGTTTACATTGACACATTTACTGTTATGCGCGTAATGAGTCAACTGATCTATACTTACTACAATAGAATCATGTGGGACCAGAGACCACACCCATTGAAACTCAAATACTTACTACATTAGAATTAGCTACTTCTCAAGGACTGAGTTTTGAACCCCAAAAAAACTATATTCAGGAAAATAACATTTGAAGACACAAGCTTAAACCTAATACTTAAAAAGCAAAAAGATACACACACCTCCTCATTTTAGAGATTCACTATATAACTGTAGTTTTAACAAAATAAATAACAGTATGAAAAAAATAATACTATTTATTCGTGTCACAATACCCACAATAACTACTTAGATTGCAGACACTTACCATAAACTAAACCTATTGGACCCAATTTCCATTTAAATTTGAAATCATGTTTATAATCCCAAGCAGGAACCTCCATACTTATTATTAAAAGTCAACTCAAGACTTAATAGCACTAAAAGTGTAAATTTTGAGGAACATGAGATGTTTTGTGAAATTCTAATGAATGTCCCAATAAATACTTGAGCCTACACCCATTATGTTGATACTTCACCTTGTTCCCACTTTGTTCCCGCTATATTTCTTCAATTTTAGCAGGGTATACTAAGAAGTTTAATCCTTTCCTGATACATTGATTTAAGGCGCGGTTGACTTTCTCATTTCAGATATCACAATGCAAATACTATGACTTTTGCTGTCAGAGCGTTGGTCTTATGTGCAGTTCTAAGTATCCTCGTTATTACATATCTGTTCCATTATGTGATGCATTGATTAGTTAAGAAGACATAGTATATAGAAATATAAATGGAAAAAGAAAGTAACTATAAATCTAAGTTATAGTGCCGGTCTAGCAATGACAATGATTTAGTTATCTATCTCTGCTAGTTTTTCAGGAGCTTTGATGTCACATATTGAATTTTATTATCTATATATGATTAGAAGTACAAAGTTTAAATCTTTTAACTGTTAGAGAGCTGATAGCATTGAGCAAGAGTTAAGGAATTGGCGACATAACTAAAATCACTAATATTATGTTCATCTTTAGTGGATCCAATGGTCTCGAAACCATTCGAGTAAAGCAAAGATAGATTCCCTTTTCAGTTAGCATTAACCATACAAAATATCAGAATGCTTACTGAGATAGAGATAGAGATATGATTAGGAGAATAAGATTGGGTATATCTCACCTTCATGCATCAAATAGCCTTTTTATTCCTTGTTTGTCATTTCTTTGCAGCTTTAGCAAGCCGACCAGTACCTGCATTAATATTTTTCAAAAGATACAAAAGTAGCATTGCCTCAAGGCTTGTCGAGTGAAAAATGCATATCGTGATGTAGTTAGTCAGATAAGAAAGATGTGAAAGCAAGCTAATTTTAAGAATATGGCTTATCAACTAAATATGGACATTTGATTTGTCAATTAAAAAGTGAGTGGAAGGTTTTCGGCATTGTATGCTCTGAGATACTATAAAATCACAAAAATGGGTTCATCAAGTACAATTAATAGAAGATTGCTATGTCGTTCCATTTTAACATTATGTTCATAAAATCTTATTAACATAGTATGACTCATAATAAAATCATATTAGAGGCTATGACATTAAATAAATGTATATTACCCCTTGACAGAATAAATTTATCTTCTAACCCTGCTCCAGTTTTTCATATAAGTTGAATGCAATTTAGTTCATTTAAGTTACAAAAAGTAATTTCATTAAGTATAGCAGCTTAATACACACCCAACCATTTCAAAGTCAGTCCCAATCGCTATATTCTAAGCTATTATAATTGCAGCTTAATACTTACCCAAAAGGCTAAAATTATAGACTTCTGATTGATATACACTTTAAGCTTCTCTAAATGATCAACACCACTTCTGCAAACCTTTTTTCTAACTTTATCGATGTATGATACCTAAGGTTTGACAAAGAATTTTGCATTGCAAAACCTAATTAAGTCCATCTTAATAGATTCTATATGGTTTATGGTCCCCATAGTCAAAATATAAGTATAAGGCTTTTAGCTAACATGGGTTTTAGCTCATCTCAGAAATAACTTTCAAAAGTAAAATTTTACTCTAGTAATGATTTCCAAATAGCCATACTAAACTTCCTTAACCCATAAATATATACCTCGATGTTAATAAATGCTCAACTTTGAATCAAACATCATGGATCTCCAATTATCTAGTTTGAATAGATGCTCAAAAACACGTGTTGACATCTTATACAACACAAGCATTTCATCAAACATGTTAAGTGCAAAATAAAGTTGCAATAAAAAATAATAGCTAAAGGATAATCTAAAAATTAAATAACCATGAATTAGAATTAGTAGAAGACATACCAGGAAGAATAGTACGAATGATCTACGTGAAGTACCATCTTTTTAAGAACTATATATAAGTGCTATCATTCAGGTCCCACCTTTGCAGAATAAACAAAACAAACAAATTGAAAATCTTACTTTTATACAACAAAGAAATTCATAAGCGGCACTTGATAAGTGACTAATAATCAAAAGGATGAAACCACATAATCTCACTTACCGGATTACAACATATATCGTAAATGATGCCAAAAAAAGATTTAGAAAAAAATTAAACAATCATGAAATTTTTGTTTGAATTTTTAATCGCTAGAGAAGAGAAATACCTATGAAGAAGAAACGATCTTTGGCACATCTTGAATGGAGCTCACAAAAAACTGTGATTTCAATTCATAGTTTGACATAAAGACGGAATCAAACATATGATTTCAATTTTTAAAAAAAAATTGTAACTGATTTTTTGTTTATTTTTTGAATGGATTGACATTAAATGTTACATTGAAACACCCAATTTGAATGACTTAAGAACACGACGATTTTTTGAATGATACTTTCAACCAATAAAACTTACACAAGAAGCCAATGTTATTTTTGGATGTTTTTTGAATGCGATATAATTAAAGAAGTTATTGTAGATTTTATTGAATTGGTTTATTTGACTTTACTAAAGAAGTCTTGTATTGTAGATGTTGTACATTCCTTTTATTTTACCCAATCACAATTTTGACACATCAGAGAATTAATTGCATTAGGTGCTTTAAAGGATAGTACAAAACTCTTGTTTATTATATTTAATAGATATACGGTACGTGTAACTGAATTATTTTAGGCAAACTTTATGCTTTGTTTATATGTATGACTTTGGGCCAGGGATGAAAACGTTGGGCCACCAAAATACTAATTAAGATAAGATATAAATTGGGCTATCACCCATGTATTTGCCACGTTAAGGCTGTTATATATTGTTTCGTCAATAGTTCTTAATTTACAAATTTATAATGGAAATAATTTCAGTTTTTAAAACTGGGTAGCAAGTTGAAATGGATGTCACGTAAACCATATTTGCTCATGTCGGATAAAAGCTCTTGCTACGGTGGCGCCATAGGCCCATGGCGTCAGAACTTCCACCCGGCTCACGTTATAGGTGGTGGTGTCAATGGCGGACCTTAATGGAGGCAAGGGAGGGTCCCGACCCTTCCAAATTTCAAGGTTATTAATATAAAACAAGTAAAAGTTCAAGGGTAATTAATGAAATATCAATTATCATCTGACAAAAAACATGAAAACTAAATGATGAGTTGTATTTTTCTAGTTATTTGTGATTAGTTATTAACTCTTTTACAATTTATATAGTTGAATGTTCTTTATACATATAAAAACTTATGTTTCGGCTTTCTCAACGAAAGTTCTCAAGTTCCGCCGCTGGGTGTCGCCATGGCCTCGGCACGAGTTATAGTTTTTTATTATTATTATTATTATTATTATTATTATTATTATTATTATTATTATATATTTTTTAAATATACAAGCATGTGCGTGTTTGTGTGTTTTTTTGGATCGTGTTTGTATTTATTGAGTTTGTGCTTTGGGTTATGTTATTGCTACCTTTCTAGCTCACCTAATTTTATACTTTCAACAACCTTTACTCCTCTTCTGGGATCCTGTTTACAGTGGAACACAGTTTTATCAGTTTATATTCCGTACTTTTTGCCACTTTAACACTTTTGATTTGTTAAACTTTATATTTTTTGTTCCACACCTTTCGTTTCACAGTTTTATAATATAAACTAATTATAAAAAAACAAAACAACAAATTGGGTGGTGGGGGGGGGGGGGGGGGTTCCAAATAACCTATCCCTATTAGTCTTTCAATGTAATTTGTTATGATATTAGTCCTAATAAAAATAACCTATCTCTATTAGTCTTTGTTATGATATTAGGGTCCGTTTGGTTTGTGGACGGGTTTAGGATTTGGATTAGGATTTGCATTTGATATTAAATGATGAGAGAAAAAAATATAATTGTTTTAAATATTATTTGTTGTGTAAATAGATATAAAAGTAAAAAACAATATATTATTATTACAAAAGCTAATAAAAAGAAAAGAAAAAAAAACATAGTTAGGATAGATAGGCCTCATTTTGAGTAAAGTTCAAAATACATTCTTGTGATTTCTCGTGTGTCTCGCTTTACATCCTTGAACTTTTTTTGGCACAAAACCATCCCTCCGTTAGTAAAGTTGGCACAACACATCCCTCCGTTAGTAAAATCAGTCAATGAGGACTAACTATCCAATTTATTTTCGAAAATAAATTGCATCGTTATTCCTCCACCAACATCACCGCCACCTTCACCGCCACTTACCACCTCCACCCACCACCACCCAACGCCACCACACCCCACATCCACCGCCGCCACCCACCGCCACCGCTACCACCACCGCCACTACCCACCTACCATAACCACCACCTCCAATATCACCATCTACCGTTACCACCTCCTCCGCCACCACCACCGACCGCTGATAACATCAAATAATCCTGAATATCCAGTGTCTATTTCCTCCGATAATGCTCGTATTTTATTTCATTTATATGAATTTACGCTTGTTTTCCTCTATATTTCACTTTCAGGTAAATTACGAGCATTTGAGCTAAAGAGACGCGGATTTTGAGAGTTTATTGAAGATATATGATAGTATGCTCATTTTGAAGATGTTACGGCGTAACTCCTCTCTCACATTACGCCGTAACAGAAGCGTGGCTCAGAAAACCAACTTAACGGAAGATTACGGCGTAACTCCCTCCTAGGCTTACGTCGTAACTAATTAGGTCAAATGAGGTTCCGCGCCGCTACAAGCTACGACGTAACTAATTTCACAATTACGGCGTAACCACGATTTATTGAAGATACGGCGTAACTCATTCCTGATGTTACGCCGTAACCAGATTTTCCAGAGCAAATTACGAAGAAATGGATGTTACGGCGTAACTCTTAACTTAAGTTACGCCGTAACCAGATCTGGCCTATAAATACCGCCCAAATTCCATCATTTCTAATCATCTACTTCACACGCTGTTAGGTCACTAGTTTTACAAACACAAGTAATATAGAAAGAGATAAGGCGATTGAACAAGTAAACAAGCACACATACACGATAAGAGTAGCACGGTTAGGCGTAGGAATATGTGTGAAAAGAAAACTTGAACAACCAACCCTCAAATGAGGGTTTACAAGAGTATTTATAGGAGGGAAGCTAGGGCAACACTCCTAGTTCCCATCCTTTCTTATATGGGCTTGGGCCTAAGCTTATGGGCCTTCTACATAAGCTAGACCTTAAACAAACATAAAGGCCAAAATAAGCTACCTATTACATATGAAATATAAATACTTGAAATACAGTTTAGGAGTGATTCCAACAATCTCCCCCTCAAGTATATATGAATGTAAACGGTGAAGGCGTTGATGTAATAGTAGCTTTGACGTCTACTGACATTCTTCTTTCTTGTGAGAAGAATTGCCTTGAATCGAACAATCTCCCTAGTGTAGAGAGATAGTTTTCTTTGAGCGGTTTTGCTTTGACGTCATCTTAAACTTTGTTCTTTGATCATTGTTCTTTGTGGTGAAAGTGATAGTATGTTGTTGTCTGCATCAAGTCTGCCTCAGGTCTGCTTCGCTGCTCCAGTGTCTCCACGTCATTCTTCAACATGCTCACACGCTCTTTGATGTTGGAAATCAATACTGAGGAAGTTCTTTAAGTCTTTGACTTTGTAGATTCTTTGATTTGATGAAGAATCATTCTGACTGTTGTGTTGCGTTCGAATAGAACTTCCATTAGTGATGAAGTTGGCGTGAGCATGAGAAGAATCAGCACGATCATTCCGCTCCGGAGCTTCCATAAGAAGAAAACATTTCAAACGGTTAGTAATAAGCGGTTTCCGGCACTTACAAGTTTGAACTTCGAGAGTGTTAACAGCATAGTGTGAAAACACAACTCTAATTCTTACAAAGGCCGTTCCTGAACTGGAGTCCCACAAGTGAGATAACGCGATGTATCGAAGTACATCTACAGTTCAGATGAGTCGCTGAGGTACACCGAAGCATCACCTCACGACTGTAGACCGTTTGAGACACACTCCGCGTAATCCACGAGGAGTTACCGAAGTGACCTGCTGTCAGGGCTGTTTGATGTTGACCCTGGCAGGAGTTTCCATTCAATCACTGAGGATCACAGAAGTGAACCTCTCATAAATGTTCTCGACAGATTGCTAAGATCTGTGAAGGACTCGATATGAACCACTGAATCACTGAAGATCTTATTGTTGATCAACAAGTGATGAAATGTCAAGTGTTCCTAAGAGATCTTTTGATGAATCTCGTGGCTCTAGACTCAATAGTGCGTTTTGGTTTTCCTGAGCGGAGACTAGGGAGAGGGTCTCCTTCTTCAATACCAGCGATCTCTAAGAGAAAGCCAATAGTTTACGTAAGGTTCCCTGTGAGAATGAAACAAGCTTCTGTTGAGAGAAACTTGAGTGGCTAAGTAGGTTCAGTGCATGCGTCACTGGGTCCATGACGACTTTTAGTCTTCAATACCGGTGTCACTAAGTGACAACCAGTAGCATATGAATTGAACCCGGTGTCTGCCCTAAGTTGAATAATCTGGAGGGCTATTTCTTTTCACCCTTTACTTTACATTTCTTTTTGATTCTTCAACTCCTTCTTTCTTCGATTCTCATATTCTCCTTTTTACAATCATACCTAAGGACTTCTAAGTACTAACTATTTGTGATGTCCTTGGGTAGATCCCTCTGGCTCTGGCGGATCATAGGACGGTTATTCCTAACCTTAGTCACCTTATAACTCCATGACTAACCTATGTTGCCATTAAAAACCACTGTATGTGAAACATCTCTCAAAGGGTTTGTAAATGAAAAACATGTTTGAACCACTGTGAGAGATAGGATTTTGCATGAATACTCCCCCTCCACATGTGCTTAATAGTTTTAACGGTTAAATGCACAGTGAGGGATGAGCGCGCACATTTTGAATTGATCCACTCGAGATAGACAATCCCCCGCGAGACACGGTTACGTTGCATAGTTAAAGAGTTACATTGTCAGCTTTTAGGTGACAACTAGCTCTAGTAACTACCTTGAAGGTGTAGACAAACCTCGAAAGGTTGTCATACCCGTCAGAGTTCATGTCTACCAAGAGTATCTCGAATGGTACTTTCTACTTGGACAAGTCCTTTACGAGACACGTTTACATTACTAGCGAACTAGCTTGAAATTATTACCCGTCCAGGACAAGTCTTTTCGAGTTACTAACAGTTTAGTACCGTCAATTCGTTGGTTAAGTCTGAAGTCCACAGATTCATTTGCATTTTGCACAACATATTTCTTATCACACAAATTTCTCCCCCTAAAAAATGGCATATAAAATGTTATTTTTAAACGGTTGAGAATAAATATGACCATTTCGAGTGTTGCGGGAAGATGACCACTATGTACAATTTGTGAACAAAGTTTTAATTCAAATACTCCCCCTCAACAAGTGATATAAACGGTTGAGGTTTTGAAAATCATACGGGGAAGTATTTGTGTTTTTGAGCAAAACCTTGAAAAAATGAAAGGTTTGATAGGTTTTACTCAAAAATAAGAAGCTTTCGCTTCTTTTATAAGGATTGTGGCACTGAGGCGTACCACAGGGTCCTTTCTTGACAATTACGGGTTGTACACTGTTATGTGTGCACAAGCCATTGACATATATCATCATACATCCAAAAATTTTAATGAAAGAACCAAATCAAGGAGTACCAGGAAGTGCAGTGATGTTCCCAGGAGTACGAACAGGGCGTTGATAGCCGGTGATGTTGATCCTGGGTCGACCACCAACAAAACTTTCCAACGTTCTGAACTGATCCCTTCTGAACAACCGTTCATCAATCATGGTGATGATCCTTCTCACATTCCTCCGATCCTGAGAATTCCATCGCTTAGGGTTCCCAATGTTTTCACGTATATCCTTCAATCGATAAGCTAATCCGTCCCTAACCATCTTCAGAGTATGATCTCCAAATTTGTGAAGCTCATTACACGCCATCAAGCAATTGCGATGAAGTTCACTGCGATAAACGACACCAAACGGTTTGCTGATGAGTGTTAATTGTGATAGCTGGTTGATATCGGGAAGATCAAGCTGTGGTGGAGTGAATTTGACACGTTTCTGATATGATTCAACGGCAAGCTGAAGATCTTCAACACGTTCTTTGATGACTATGCGTCTAATGAAGATGAGCAGTGACTTGATGAATTCACGTTGTACTTCAGTTGGAAATTGTCTCATGCGACCTTGAACTTTGGCAAGGTACATGTCTTCAATATCGTTGATGTTCAAATTCTCAAAGTCAGCTTCAGAGAATGCATAGTCCCTTTCGTCTTGTCTTTTGACCACAATCTTCTTGAGAAAAGTGTAGTCCCATTTAGACGATAGACAAACATGTTGGATGGCCACGATACTTTTAGTACTGAACACTGCATGTTGAGACTTCTGGACCAAGCAGCTTCTGTAGTAGATTCTTCGGCGTTCCGGCCAATGGTGAATCCCATACATTGCATCTTGGTCATACGCTACCACTTTGTCGAAGAACATGTGGGTAGCACGTTCCTCGATGGCTATACAAGCAGAGTATATGGCAGCAGGGAATGGAAGTGTCAGAGATGTAGCGTATTTCCTTGAACCATCGCCACCGTGTTGAAGAAAATCTAAGTATTTGTTGAAGAAATGTCTGAAAGGAATCCTAGGCTGATCAGGTTGGCCAATGGTAGGTAGAGGTCGAGACCAGTCGGTGTAATATGGAGGATTGTCCCGTTTGGTGAAGTCGATGTTTGCTTCTGGGTTGAGCCAATCCATGTTATTAGACATGGCTCGAGCAATGTTTTCAAGGTGATATTCAACCTCGATTGCACTTTCCGAGCTGTCTTTCAAAAGTAGGAATGCTTCATTCTTGATGCGCTTCAATTCAGATTTCGTCATCTTCTTCACCCGGAACCTTTCTTGCAAAATCTTTGCATGCTCCAAGGTACTACCGTCTACCAATTCTTGACCATCTTCAGGGTAGGGAGTGTTGTTAACAAGTGTAGCAAACCATTCAAATTCTTCAGTTTTATCGTCATCTAGCCATGATACGACGTCAGTATGAAGCGTCTTCTTCTTCTTTTTCGAAGGCTTGGATGATGATTCTGGTTTCTGTCCTTGTTTGGGAGAGGTGGGTTGTTGTTGGGGCTCAAGGACCTCTTCATCGTCACCACCCGTATATTCAAAGTGATCACCGATTTTTTGATTCTGGGGTGGTAACTCGGAATCGTCCTGAGGTTTATCAGTTGAAGAGCGAGGAGGAGATCTTCGTTGAGAAGGAGTCCGTTGAGGTGGGGGTTGCATAGACGAAGATTCACCAGATTGCTTCTGACGTTTAGATGCAGAGTCCTTGTCCTTATCACCGTCATCTCTTGGCCGTTTGGGTTGATCGGCTGACTCCTTGCATGATGATCTGAGTTGAAAAGCAAGTAGACCTTAGAAAAATTTAGCTTCATCCGAAGTAAACGTTCCAGATCGCTTTGACATTTGCATCACTAGTTTAGTGATTAACTCAGATTCAGAGAGACCAGCTTCTTTGGCCATTGTATGTTTAACCAATGCGACGATGTTAGGGGTGAGTTGTCTGGAAAATACTTCTCTAGTCACACCGCGGACAGTGTCGAGAAGAAACTTGTGGGTATGATCTCTTGCTGTCTTCTCCAGTTCCTTTTGGACTTTAGGAACGATATCTTGAAGGTACTTTTGAGTGTAACCTTCAATCATTTCATCCAGTTCCTCTTTACGATGACCTTTCATGAATTCCTGGATAAACTTCCTTTCTTCTTGCATCTTGTCATGCTCGTTATACAGATGCTGTATGTGATCAGCAAAGAAATTCAACTTGATGTTAAGTACGTTTTTCTTTCTGACTTGTTTTACAGCTTTGGCAATCCGTTCATGAGCATGAGAAACCCAAGATTTAGGTGGTTTCTTCACGGATTTGGATGATGATTTGGTTGACTTCTTGGATGATGGTTGTGATGAATGAGACGAAGAATCCGATGATGATGAGATGTGAGGAGATTCCGGGTCCTTTGGTGGTTCAGAAGTTTCCTTCTGTGAGCGTGTAGGACTATCCAGAAGCACATCGTCGTAAGCAGCATCTTTATCTTTCTCAGTTTCCGGTTCCTCAAAATCATATACAATAGTATCCTCTACAGGCTTTTGTTGTTGCACAAGAGTGGTGGCACCAGCTCCCTTATCGGGTTGATTAACCGCATCAGGAGTTGGTGAAGATTGAGTTGCACCACTTGACCTACCGGGGCCACCCATTTGGTATTTAGCAAATTCTTCAGCCTTTTGAAGATGTCTGACGATTTTATACTTCTTCCTGTATGATTTATCCAGTTGCTCTTCTTCTTCTTCAGAGCTCTCATCATAGGGTACAATTGCTGGAGTCTTCCCTTTTTCTTGGACAGCTGGAGGACTTGGAGGTTTTGCTACTGAGGCAGGTGCTTCGGTTGCAGTTACAGAGTAATGAACCTCTTCATCTGTATTAGTATCTTCAGAGCTCTCGTCCACAAGCTTTCTTTGCGGTTCAAGTGTGGGAATAGGTTCGGCTTCCTTTACGGGAACAATCCTTTTAGAAGGAGGATTCCTTTTAGGAAACTTCCTTTGACTCACAGTACTTGTTGCGCTTCCTGCACTTCCTCTTCTGGTTCTCCTTACAGGTGTTCCAGAAGATTTTTCGTCGAGATGACCAACTTTGCCTTGTCTAACTGCTTCCAGATACCTTTTGTACGTTTCGAGCTTTCTGACATCTTCAGTTAGAAGGAAATCTGGCAACACAGCACCTTGTTTCTTTGTAGACGATTCCTTGATTCTGAAAGATAGAATAGGCTCCGTCAACATATCGTGATTGTCGGGGTCATTGAGCCTCTTGGGAATATCAGGATGAAGTCCAAGTGCTCTCTGGATCAACAGTTTAGTATATCTGATGTAGGGAATCTTTGAGCCAAGCTTGTTGAGAAATGACATCATGTCATCCCAAATCAGAGCTTCGATAGCGATGTGTTTCATGTTGACCAATGCCCAAAATATTTGCAGTTCCATGAGCTTAGGATGCTCATAGCCACTGTCACGACCAGAAACAGACTTGGTGATGATCATGTAGAGAGTTCTCCATGGTTGAGGAATACTCTTAAGCTCTACGTGAGGATGCTTGGTGATTACTCCTGTAGCCTCGTCATAACCGATATCGATTAAGAATTGGAGAGTGAGCTCTTCAGCAGGTGTGGCATATAGTTTGGTTGGTTCGACTTCAGGAATTAGGAGAACAGTCCTTAAGTCTGCAGGTGTAATGGTGACTTGTTTGTGATTCAGAGTCACCGTCACAGCAGTCCGTCCTTTGACCCTTTCCATAGTGTTCCAGAACTGTTGGATATAGATCTCAGGAACAGTTGCAGAGTGAGTGAGCATATTCTGATACGGATGAGTCCTCAGAATATCAATAGCAATTAAACACGAAGACTCTAAGCAAGTGAGGGTGTCAAAGTCAACACGGAGATTATTCTTTCCTATCTTCATTGGATAGCCATAAGGATAGATATCAGCAATGGAGAGAACTTCTGATGCATCCACATTCATTTGTTCAGCCATGTCGTGATCTGAAATAACATTAGCCAAAAGAACCAACATATCGAAAGACATAATGTTAGTCAACAGAAGGTTTTATTGTCTAGTTATTGAATGTACAGTTTCAATGATTGTTACGAGTCCTAAGTCACTTGTATGTCCAATAGTCCAATGATGTTGTGAAATGTTTCGTGAGTTAGTTAACTTTAAGTTTTAAAGTTTATTTTATCACTTATTGTTCACAACATATCAAACGATTTAAGTTTATTAGTGACATTATTGGATTCGTGACGATATGATTAGTTTATTTACAAGTTTGTACACGTAACAATTCATAACGAAGGTATGATCCAGGCTTATGCGTAGGATTGGTAAAGTTATGCGTAGACAGAAATGATATATGCGTAGGCGTAAACTTACGCGTAGGATCCTAACTTACGCGTAAGAAATATTACGAGTAAGAAAAAATGGACCTTATGCGTAGAGGTTACGCGTAGGCATATATTAACCTTACGCGTAAGGCTACTCGTAAGAGTTGACCTTATGCGTAGAGGTCACTGTTTACGCATATCCTTCACAGGATACGCGTAGTCCCATATGTAGAACCTTATGCGTAGAATCTACGCGTAAGACTAATCTTACGCATAACATACTACGCGTAAGGTGATCCTTATGCGTAGAGTTACAACAACCTTGATTCTGAATTATAAGCGTAGCAAGCCTGAAACAAAGCATCATATCATCAATTTTGACACATAACATTCATTCTATGACAGATCAAAAACACAATTTCTCATATTAACAGTTAAGCGTAGAAAACCTTACGCGTAGTTTAAAACCCTAAATCTACGCGTATGAATTTTAGCCATAGAATATGCACCAAAGTTTTTCTGGTATGTCTTAGATGTTGTGAGAGTATAGTAACCAAGTTTTAACACTTAGTTTGCAGTGAATCAAAAATACCCAAACTCAAGAACCTTAAACCCTAATTTCTAATTCTGACACAATTAGTGTTTCTGGGTGGTTATAGAGCATGGAAATCATCAATTCATCATCATATAAACATTACACAACAATCTTTTTGAACAAAACACTTCTCATTTTGAAAAACCCAATTTGACTTATAAACCCTAATTTTGCAAAATCACCAATTCGTGTTTCTGGGTGGGTTTTGATGGTTAAAATGGTATTAATGATGTATTAGGAACGTTTTGACACAAACCATTTAACCAAAAACACACTCACACTGATTGTGTGTTCATACGCATACGCGTAGAGCACATAATCACTCGAAAAAACACTTTTTAGCCGTTGGATTTCCATGAAATTAAAAACCTTAGCTTAAAATCATGTCATAAACACAAAACAACTTACAAAGTGGTGATCAAATGCACGGATTTCTTAAACGATTTCTATGTGTAGGATTCTTTAGGTTTTAGTAATAAATGTGAAGTGAAAGTGTTAGGTGGGGTATTTTATTGAAAATACTTTCAGGTTTTGACAGTTATAGTCCCTCCACCTTTTCTTTTTTCAAACAAAGCCATTTAACTTCCATTTTGGTTACCAAACAAAGTTTTTAGGAAAGAAACTTGACGACACTCCCCCTCGACTCTAGAAAATAATGAAAGGTTATTAATTTTAGTCCGAGGAGTGTCATTGAACCAGAAAACATTTACCACCATTGAAAAAGAAATAACCGAGATAAGATAACATGCAAGTACACAGATGTTTTGAAACAGTTAAGAAATTATTTTCTTCCCCTCAACACTTGATCTTAAAAATACTGAATTTTGAAAGATTGCAGTGTTGAAGGAAGAAATGTACTTGCCATGTTGAAAGATTATAGATTAGAAGAATATTTTTGTTGTTTTATAAGATTTTATATTTTTGTATTTTGTTTTTGAAAAAATATTTACAAAAGATGTTTTGGTGTTTGACAGGTTTTTAAGACTGTGTTAAGAGGTCATCCAATTCCTCTTGAGTCAAACACCTCATACCAATCCGGTGGATCAGCTCATTAAACCTAGCGGGAGGCAAGGCTTTGGTGAGAAGATCTGCCAAT
>BPTQ01000009.1:152139796-152150425 GCA_019973895.1 Chrysanthemum seticuspe
GTATCCTTTTCCTTACACTTCTTATCCTGGACCCTATCCGTATCCATATCCTGGGTACGCACCGTTTCCTGATCCAATACCCCCATATGGTCGATTACCTGAAGTTGGAGGAACAAGCTACGAGGTTGGAGGATCATCATCAGGAGTTGGAGGTAAGAAGAAAAAGAGGAGAGTTCGTTCAGAAATCATAGACGAAAACTACGTAACCGAAAGTGATGATGATGAGTATGATGATGAAGAAGGAGAAGACATGAGCGAGGATGACGAGTGATTATGGATCATTCGTGAATTATGGTTTCAAAAACAATAGTCATGATGTGTTTTTAAAACAATTTCTATCTTTTGATCCATTTCTTTAGGATGTTTGGCGTACTTTGTTTGGTTATATCTAGTTTTTAGTAGTTTTGTTTTGTGCATTGCGTGTTGCAGTTTTTTTTGTTTGCAGGATGGATGTGTCGGAAGCTTATTGATGGTCAAATGTTTCGAGTTGGATAACTCACAGGCTTGCTAATGACCCAATGTGCATATTGCATATTCTATCCCGTGGTATCTTTTAACTATTTCTTTTTCCCATTTTCTTTACTTTGAAGTTCATTTTTCATTACATTGAGGACAATGCAAAACTTAAGTATGGGGGAGGGAAGAAAATAGGAAAAATGATACGCATTTTTATTTTTTTTAGATATGTAGGATCGTTATTTTTATTGTGTTGATGATTCGGGTGGTCTTGGATGATCAAAATACATGTTTGCCATAGTTAGAGAGTTAGTAGAGAGAGAGAGGGTGTTCTTGCTAGAGGTTTACAAAAGTATGGAAATATTAGATTGAAAAGCACCACCCCTTCCATGGATGGAAGGGGTATTTATAGTTACAAAGCTAACGTCCTCCTATCGGACTGTGGATCAGGCATACAGTGGGTAAAGACCCGTCCTTCCTCCACGGTGTTGCACTAAACTAATCTACGCTACAAACTAACTAATAAACTGCTAAATAACGTAAACAACGACAAATCTACGAGCTAACATATGCTAGATCATTATTGGGGTGACTGACTCTTTAACATGGAATTTCCAATTCCTAACAATCTCCCCCTAAGGGAGGTCACCCCATGAAATATATTCTGCTTCCTAGCATTCTATCTTTGACTTCGTTCTTGAGCTCGTAGACTTGAATTCTTCATTTCAGCAATCTTTGTGCTTAAGTAGCGCTTCTTCAAAGTCCGCACTGATTTGTACTTTTAGTGGAGGCCTTTAACTAATCCACATCTTTGATGATCTTCGAGCTTTCTTTGAGATCATCAGCCACAGTAAATCTCTGGATCACCCTTTATTGTGTTGCCATCATGTGAAGTTGTGACTTTTGGACCGACATGCTCACACTTTTGAATCATGACATCTTTCCATCAGAGTAGCGGAAGCTTTACTGGTTCATGATATTTGCAGCAGTGTAGTAGAAGCATTGTATAAAAATATCAGAACCAGGTTATGTAGATATGCACCAGTCATGATTTCTTCAATTAAGTGTGGATACTGTGAGCATGCGGCTTTTGATTGACTCCTCAATTCTGATCAGCTGCAACCGTCCAAATGTACCTGCAAACAACAGTTAGCAATAAAACACACGAAAGTGTCTTTGATCACTTTCGCTGAATTGAGGTACACGGCCCACGGTTCCCCGTTGATCAGTATAAATACTGCCTGTGATCAGGTAGGATTCCTAAGAATCTCCTTGACAGGGTTTCGCAGCTGTTCTAGCTGTTCTCAAACCGGAACGTCTCAAAGAAGACAACACGGAGTGAGTGAACCAGCGAATTGAGATTCACTGATTGATGAAAAATGATTTGAAAAACAATCGCGTACTGCTTGAAGAAAGAGTTATGCAATACGACGAAGGTTTTATGAGAAAGATCAATTTTCAAACAAAATACTTTTTGTATTAGAGAATGAGTACACATTCGACATGCTAGCGAAAAGAAGAGATTCGCACATCGAACGGTTTTTCTAAAAGTATTTTTCAATCAGATATACTTTTTGAATTTGAAAACATAAGTACACATTCGACGTGCTAGAGAAAAGAAGGTTTGCACATCGAACGGTTTTTCCAAAAGTATTCGTCAATTCCATTCCTGGACCAAGGTTGATTCACGAGTGAATCGCCCCATCGTTTCTATCCAGTTGTCACAAGTTTGATCTTTTGAAAAAATCTCACATGTCACCCACCAAGAGCTTGTTTGATGTTGGCTCTAGAAGGATTTCCATCTTCATCGTGAATATTTTCATATCACTCGGATGTTCTGGCAATACCACAAGGATAATGCGTAGGACTCTTAATATATACTTACTTTCCACATTGTGTGAAAAAGCAAGTCTTTAAGAATTTAGTGTCCTAACGAGATATTGTGGATGATCTCTTGGCTCTAGACTCAATAGTGCACATTTGGTTCCTTTGCCGGAGACTAGGGAGAGGGTCTCCTTCTTCAATATCAACAATCTCTAAGAGAAAGTCGATAGATTATGTAGGTTCCCCGTGAGAATGAAACAAGCCCTTTTAAGAGGAACTTGAGTGGTTTGGTAAGTTTAGTGCAGTGCATCACTGGGTCCATGATGTCTTGTCTTCAATACTAGTGTTACCATAGTAACCACCAGTAGCATATGAATTGAACCCGGTTTCTGCCCTAAGGTTGAATTGATGGAGGGCTATTTCTTTTCACCCTTTTATCATTCAGTTCTTTTTCATTCTTCAACCCCTTCAGTGCTTACCGAGACTTCATAACTAGAACCTTGTTGGGTTTATTCCAGTACTAGCTCTGTCTCAGTCCGCACTCTTCCCATATTCTCATTTTTCTCCTTTTTTCAATATTCCTAAGGACTCTACACTATCTAGTGGATTATCCCTGGGAAGATCCCTCCGGTTCTGGCGGATCGTGGGAACTAATACCTAACCTAACCATCCTTATAACACCATGCATAAAGTAAATTGGTCGGTCTTTTGGTACAGTTCATTCTTTCATGAAACCAATCGAAAAATCATTTGGAAAAACAATCAAGGTACTTGTGATACTAGATCAAAGCATTTTGTACCTTAATAGTTTTGATCATTTTAGAAATGCTCCCCCTCAACATGTGCATATGATTTAAAATTGTTTGGCACATGGAGGCAAGAGTTCTTTGAAAATATTTCTTTGAAATAATTTCTTGATCACAATTTCCTTAGAAAAAGCCATTTGAATTTCTTTGGTAAAATTCTCCCCCTCAATATGTTCATGGGATATTTTAAAACATTTTATCACATAGAGGCAAGAGTTCTTTTGAAGCACATCCACGATCACAAAAACCATTAAGAAAACCATTTGAAAACTCAATCAAGGTACATTATGTTAAAACATAAAAGCTTTTGTACCTCGATAGTTTATTTTCTTTTGAAGTGCTCCCCCTCAATATGTGCTTCGAGATTCGAAAGCGTTTAGCACATATGAGAGAGCAGCTTGCACATTTTCATCAAATCGATCATCATTTATCAAATTTCATTATTAAATCACAAATTCTCCCCCGATCAAAAATATCAAACCCTTTGAGATTTTGGATCCCAAGTGATTTAATACGGTTTAGAAAACATGGGAGAATATGTGGCCTGGTTTAAAAACTCATCTAGTTTTAGGATAAATCCTCCTCCTCAACATGTGCAATGTGTATTTGAAATCGTTTGGCACATGGAGGCAGGAGTGCCTTTGAAGGACTAAGACCAATTCCATTTAAACAGATAAGAGATTTAAATCACGATCTCTACCCCGATCAAAATTTCAAACTTTTTGAGATTTGTGATCCCAATTGATTTAAATCATTTAAAACATTTTGGGGAAAGACGTGGCTTGATTTAACTTTGAAAAATGACAGATAAGGACCAACACTAGACATTAAAGATTGTTAGTGTCAGGTATGATAGTTTTTTAAACGATCTTTAAGTAAAATAAAATAGTTTCACAATCAAACAAGAACAGAAAAAATTTCATTTTGTAAGATCTTTGAGTTTTAAAGAAAATCATACCATGACATAACATTAAATCTTTAGATCACCACTTTATTTCGTACAAACGGACTTGATAGATGAAATATCGTTTTGAAAATATTTAATTTAAAATCACTCTCCCCCTCAATTGATGATCGAAGTCGATAATTGAGTGACTTAGATTTTGATAAAAAATGAAGTCCGGAGATTTTCAAAATTTAGTCCAATTTATTTTCAAAAACAATATTTTCCATTTTCAAAACAATTTTATTCAAATATATCAAAAATTGTTTAAAAATGGTATCCTGCACAAAGATACGTTAGGTGGTTGAGAGGCTTCTGTTGTTGTTGCTGTACGGTTTGGAAGAAAAACCGTCTGCAGATGCAGTGAGACTTCTTCTTATGTTGCATTTTGAATGCCAACTGAGGTCAAATTAAGCTCCGTTTCTTCAATCACTTAGAAGAAAACCATCTGCTGATGCAGTGAGACCTCTTACGTTGCATTTATGCCAACTCTCCATAGAAGTCCAATTAAGCTCCGTTTCTTCATTTGTCAACCCAAGAAATAGTTACCCTTTCCTTTCGGCATCCAATCATCTTCAATTGTGGGATCCGGATCGGGAACATTCTTATAACCAATATACCTGCATATGTTAGTGAACACACATACAGATATATGGTGGTCGACAACACCCAAACAGCAATCGACTAATCAAAGTCAATCCAACATATCAATCAGATCATGTAAGGTATGGGAATAATGTGTTTCTCAAACTCTAATCATCTAAACCTAACAATCATATCCTAGAAACCTAGTCCTTCAACATAGGCAATTATAATTTTTTTAGATAAGCACGTAGGATAATTAAGAAAGTCCGTTAGATGATATAAATTTGAAAACATTCTCCCCCTCAATCAATGACTTATTTTCTGAAAAGATTAAAAGCGCTGAAGTCATTGATTGAGTTTTCAATTTTCACAAAACTCTGAATTAGATTGATTTTCAAGCAACTCATCTACCACCATTTTAGAAAACACCAAATATTTTTCTGAAGAATTTTAGACGGAAAAACATTTGTGTAGGAACAGCAGTCCTTCGACATACTTTCCTCAAATAATTTTAGGATAAGTGCACGAAATATTTTTGAAAATTTGTATAACGCAACACTTTCCTTTCTTTGAAAAACGGGTTGCTATCGGAAATAATAGCAAGCCATGGTTAAAGCATGGGTTACAGTCTGAAAATAACTGCAAGCCATCATTTGAAACCCGGGTTACAGTCTGAAATAACTGTAAGCCATAGTTTAAGCACGGGTTACAGTCTAAAGTAACTGTAAGCCATATTTTGAGACATGTTTAGAAAAGAATATTTACACCTCCTGCTCGAACTTCATCTATGGTCCCGTGCCATTATTGAATGACATTTCTAAGACCGTAGATGTTATCGATACCAGAAGACATGTCATAGAAAAACATATTTTTGGTATTTTTTGAAATTTTCTGATTTTTATGGGTTTTTGAAGGTTTTATAATTTTCTATTTTCTTTTTGTTGGTTTTATATTTTTCTATTTCTTTTTGTTGGTTTTATATTTTTGTATTTTGTTTTTCGAATAAATATTTACAAGGATAGAATAGATGATATAGTTAAAGAAGATGATGATACGAGTACCGAGATAAGGATATCGAGCAGCCCCGTTGTAGAAGATAGAAGTCATCATCCCTTAAACATTCACCACCAAAGCTTCCAGGGCTCCAAAATAGAAGATAGAACATGAGCCTTTGAGAAAGAGAGACTTTGGTAGCTTCCCCCCAAACCGAAAATCCTATAGCTGAGCAGATTCAAAGCTTTCTTTCAAGCTTCTCTTAGCCAGGTGCACAAAGAAGCACACCATTATCATCGAACTTGCTGTTCCTTTTAAGAATAATCACCGTGATTCTTCGTTCGAGGTTATATCATCCAATAGAATACCAGCAACGTATCATCCCACACATAAAACAATCTTCTCAAATTCCTTTTCTACTGACGTCCGAAGCGATCCATTCCAAAAGGTGTCAAGAGACCACTTCCCCCACGTAGTCGAATTGATGCAGTCAGTCTCTTAGACTAGAGCTCACGAACCCAAATACACATATACCCGAAGACAAAGAAACTTATACCATCGAAGTAGCAGATTAAGTCCAATAGCCAAAGAATAACCCCGATGTATACTTTTCTCTCCCCCTGAAGAAAGTGTATGAAGCTCAAGAACCCGAAGTACCCGAATGCCCAAAGAGAGAATAACCGATAACATTAAAGAAGCATGCTGAATCACTGATTATCTCTGCGGGTGACAATCTCTGCGGATGTCAACACCGGAATAAGTGGTTATATCTCTGAATCACTGATTAAGCCCTCAAGTAAAACAGCTGAGCATCCCCAATGTACACAATCTCTCTCCCCTGATGATTGTGATAACATCAAACTCATCACACACTTGTGTACCTCTTTCATCTTCAGAAACTAACTCTTCCATCTCTTCCCCCACATAGTTGGAATAAGAACACTAAACGCCTTGATGAGTAAAACCTTGAGTTTCTCTGCGGTCATGACATTTGTTTTTCCGGGATAACTTCAATCACTTAGAAGTATTAAGTCCATCAAGTTTACTCGCCATGAGTCAAACCTTGAGTTTCTCTGCGGTAATAACATTTGTCTTCCCGGGATATCTTCAATTACTTAGAAGTATTAAGTTCATCAAGTTTACTCGCGTTTAGATACGTGTCTCCTTCCCCCTTGCTGGTTTTGACACTTCAGAATCAGCAACACTTTGAAAGCCCAAATACAAGAAATCTGTTGAGAAGAACCTTAGAAGTCTTTGTGAGAATAAACTTGCTGAAGAATATGAGCAAGTCTAATTGGGGATTGAATCTGACTTATAACTCTCTCCCAATTAGTGCTCTCCCCTAAACCGACAATCTGTTTGATAAATGCCCAGATTAAGAAGAAGTCTTTTGATAATCAAATGCAACTCGTCTTTAGTCTTCTAACATGTAGAAGAGAATGTAGAACAGACTGTAGACTCGACCTTCTTCAAGATTATACAGTTGGGGAGTAGATAGTTAACATCTTCAACTCACACCAAAAAGCATCCCACCAAAAAGCATCCCAATTAACTTACATCTTGCAAATCCCCTTAACTAAAATCCCTCCCAATCAAACAAGAACAGAAAGATGTTCATCAAGGAAATCAGCAATCAGGCCGCAACGAACACACAAGATGGTAACACCAAACTCCCAATCACATCAAACAAGAACAAAGAGATTGCTCAGAATTATCATGTTGATGTATACGTGAAGCATTAACCGGAAGCACTTTGTCGATAAACTCATCAATCCGAGTGAAGATGTCAACCAACGGCTCTTCGAAGAAACACCATGTAAAGATGATCCGATCAGTAGAAGCTCGGTTCTTACATGAGTTTGGAGCCGTTTGACCATTTATTCTCATATATCAATCAACCATGCAAAATTATCACACTTCTTCTCCCCCTCAAGAATTGCATACGGAGATGCCATTCTTGATTAAACAAGTGAAAATCATCCAAATGTAGTCAATTCACACTTCTCCCCCGCAAAATTAGCACAGGATGTTGCCATCGTCATCATAGTTGAGCAAGTGGAATAAGAAAACAATCATCGGTAGTCCGGTTCACTTGATAAATGAAAGCGCGCGGAAAAAGCATGAAGCATGTTGATGAGAATGGTCATTAATGAGAAGATTTCTCTTCTTTCGAAGATAAAGCGCACTGACACGTACACTTTTCTTTTCTTTAAGGAACGAGGCATGAACTGTTGTGTTCATACGTCATAAGAAGATTTCTCTTCTTCATAAGATAAGGCGCACTGAAACGTACACTTTTCTTTTCTTTAGAGAACGAGGCCTGAACTGATGTGAACAGACGTCATAATCTCTCTATTTTCAGCTCTCTTTGCAAAACATGTAATCAACCCCATTATCATTCAGTAGGCTCTTTGTCGTGACAGCTGATGGAGAAAACCCAATATGCTGAATTTGACCCTGAAGTAAACTAACCCGAACTCGTGACTTAAACTTGCACATATGTAACAAAGAGCGGTGCCGAGAATTCATGCTCCATTGAATCTCTTAAGTACTCTATACTCTTCAACCAACCAACCATCAAGTAATAGACGTACATTACCTCTTGAAAATCCACAATTGAATGTGACACTGAGCACTACAACGTAACTCCTTTAAGTGATAGTTATTTTGTAGTGGTAAGAGCCCAATTCCCCCAAGTGGTAAAAGAAAAGGTAAAAGACACCCAACAATAACTAGATTTCCAAGTCTTCGTTTTTGATAATAAGCTTGAACAAGGATCTTGAAGAATCTTCATCCATCCATCCCCGATACCTTCAGATACTAAGTACACTCGCCCGTGATAATTCACTTCAACCTCAAATAAATAATAGTGAATTAACTCTGTTGTCACATCTTGTTAAAAGCTCAAATCTAGCCTCCTTTGACCTTAAAAGTGAACTTTGATAATGGTTTCATCCAGACCATGGTTAAAAGAACATAACCCCGTAAAACCATGTAATAACCAAACTACCATGACGAATATCCAAGCACACATCCAATTCATGAAGTACACCCTTTTATCCCTTCTTCGAAGCAGAAACCATAGTAGCAGCATCAAATGAGATCCCGAAATACACTTTCCTTTCTCCAGGATGGTTCCATCATTACGGGATTTTACAACTCTATGGTTTAAACTGAGAAATAGTTTCTTTCGCGGGATTTTACAAAACCAAGAATAAACCGTAAGATAGATCCGGGAATGCACAATACTATTACCAGGATGTTTCCATTGTCACGGGATTTTACAAGTCTATGATTTAAACCGAGAAATAGGTTCTTTCGCGGGATTTTACAAAATCAAGACAAAACCGTAAACAATGTCAGCTTGAATGTGTAATGACAACTTTGGTTTCGGTGAATATCTGTTTTTAGGGGAACATGCAGCGGTTCATCAGCGGCTCATTATCCAACATCAATCATTATCATCAACCATCCAATAAACACTTTGGTAAACACATCTTCCACATAATCTGACGGCTATTGCTGTGACTACATGGAGAAGTAAATCCGATATACCAAACTTGATCATGAAGTAGAATTCCCCAGATTTGTTAACTTAAACTTGTACTAATCCTTGTGAAGAAGAAACGGTGTACCCAATGTACAAAACCTCTTGACATTCTCAACTGAGTGAGACACCGAAGTGATAGCTACGTTGTGGGTTAAGCGAGAAAGAATCACAAACGTAACTAAATAGCCAAGTCTTTATCACCCTCTATAAATGCCCAAACAAGTCATCTTCGCAGAAGGGTAGAAAGAAAGAAGACGAAATAAGTGAACGTGCCCGGAAAACTTCACTTCAAAACCAAATAAGAGATACCGTACAAACAACCCCGTAGTCAACCTAGTTCCAATAATAATTAAAGCCGTGACACAATATTCTCCGTGAAAATGTATTCACCAAAGTACCAAACCTCATAAAAAAAAACTCTTATCATCATACCAAATCTCAGCATCAAATTGCATCATCAAAAGAACTTCAACAAATCTCATTTAGTCCAAGTCTCATATAATCTTGATTTTGAGAAGCCCATCAGTCCATTATCCAAAATAGATTACGAGTCCAAGTCCAATTAAAACCGTTTAAACTGTCACTCAAGTACCAACTCAATAATATCGGACAAGAGCCTCGAATATCATTAAAGATCAACAAATAACTCAAGTCGTGACTAAATATCTCCCGTGAAATTTGTAACCTCAGTACCAGTCAATTATTCAATATAGAGTATTGTAATCAAATCTTATATAAAAATTTGGTTAACAATATCCACATATCCACATATATCCAAGATACTTGATAATGTCAAGGCCATCGCTTAAGTTCAAGGGATTAATACAAGCAACAATTTCCACCACAGACGTACAACCCATGATCAACACAAAAATGATATTTCAAATCCCACATGAATTAATACGTCCAAGTCTAAGGGCATAAACCCACCTATACAGAACCTGCACTTAACCTATACCCGGAAACTAATTAGTACAAACCGGGAATCTAACCAATATGTAAAACTCCAGGCTAACCAATACGGGAATCTGAACCTGCATAATTAAGTACACCCTAAACTTTATAGTAAAAACACAACTAGTACCCAACATGCAGACACCACCTTTAACAACGAACATAATTAGGGAACTTGAATTCGCTACCGGAACTGTAATAGTTCATAGAACCTATATACACCTATACACCTATAACAATTGGTTTAAAAATATATTCTAAACTAATGTTATGAGATATAACTTATTAACTGACCATGACTCCAATGTTTAAAGTGCCCTCTATAAATCAGTGCTGAACTCAATAAACAACTAGAAATTACTATAAGCTCCGAGAACAGGCTATAATAACTCAACCATGAACTCACTGTCAAATTTGCCAAAATTAACCTGAACCTGAGCATTAGATAAAACCTATTACCTGACTACCCGAAGAGTTTTAGTTCTAATATACTCTGAACCTGATTTACTCTAAACAAC